>OENM01001128.1:5682-29421 GCA_900239745.1 Rotaria magnacalcarata | reverse complement strand
GTATCTGTTGCATTATCATCAGCTCAAGTATTATTTCGTCCCTCTTTTAAATTACAACAACGATCACCTATACTTATGTTAAATTCTTCATTAAATATTCATCGTCATACATCGTTTATTACACTTCACAATCCAACAAATGAAGTTCGTTTATTACCCAAAGGCATAATATTAGGTACAACTACTATTCCTACTTTATCTTTTAAAAAAGATCCAGATATAGATTATTCATTAGCACAGAAAAATATATGTAATTTAATTCAACCTATTCTAATTCTGAACAAAAAGACAAAGTTAAACGTGTTCTTGATAAACACGTAAAATTATTTGATACAACGAAACCTACAATTGTTATTAATGTCAAACCACATGCAATTAAAACTCTTGATTATCCACCGCCATCATCCAAACCATATTATTCTACTCCAGTTAAACAAGATGCAATGTATAAAATTACACAAGAATTACTTCAGTTTGAATTAATTCGTCCATCTTATTCTCCTTATGCAGCACCGGCATTGTTAGTAGCTAAACATGATGGTACATGGAGAATGGTAGTCGATTATAAAAAATTAAATAATATTACCATTAAAGATAATCATCCATTGCCAAATATGGAACAAACGATTCAAGTCTTAGGCAATGGTTATCAACTCTTTTCGAAATTTGATATGAAAAGTGGTTTTTAGCAGATTCCAATTGAAGAAGAAGATCGACACAAAACTGCATTCATAACACCTGAAGGTCTTTATGAATGGAACGTTCTAGCACAAGGTTTAAAAAACAGTCCACCATCATTTCAACGTGTTATGGCAGATATATTATCTCCATGTCGTCAATTCGCATTGGTTTATATTGACGATATTGTGGTTTATTCTCGTTCATTTGAAGAACATCTTCAATATGTTCATCAAGTGTTATCAATCTTATCGCAACATAATTTCCAACTTAATCCCTCCAAGTGCAGTATTTTTCGGCAACAAATTGATTATTTATCACATACAATATCGGAACAAGGTGTTAAACCTAATAATGAAAAAATTCAAGCAATTATTAAATTACGGGAACCTTCCACCTTAGCGGAAGCAAATAAGTTCCTGGGTGCTATTTCATGGTACCGTAAATTTATTCCACGATTCGCATCTATAGCGGCACCTATACACACAATCACAAATTTAACGAAGGCAAACAGGAACAAATTTAGTTGGAGAGAACCACAAAAAGAAGCATTTTTACAACTGAAACAACTGTTGATTACTTCTCCTCTATTTTTAGATTATCCTGATGAAAACCATCCAGTTATTTTGACGACAGACGCATCAAAAGTTGGTGTTGGAGGGACATTACAACAACACATTAATGGTGAAATTAAAAATCTTTATTATCACTCTCAAATAACATCATCTAGTCAACGAAGATATGATCCAATTGAATTAGAAGCTTTAGCAATATGGAAGTGCTTTCAACGCATGCGACCATACCTATTGGGAAGATCAATTATTATTTATACAGATCATTGTCCGTTATGTAACATGATGACTTCATCCGTGAAGAATCGTCGAGTTGATCGTATTTCAGTATTATTACAAGAATATAATATTGACAAAATTATTCATATTAAAGGTCAAAATAATTGTTTAGCGGATTATTTATCTCGTCATCCAATACAACCTAAAGAAGAAATTTTCGGCGAGGATTATGGTATTAGTATGTTATTTCAAGGGGAACCACCAGCAAAGGTGACTGTTCCTGTTAATCATACTCAATTTATTGGTGCTGTTATAACACGTTCAAAGACAAAACAGATACAGCAACAACAAGATACGATCGATACAACCAACACATTTATTAAAAATGAATCATCATCGTCAACTCAAGCTACAGACAAGCAACAAAATGAACTTTCATCACATTTAATTTCATCTAACAAGTTTGACATAACAAAGATTAAAGAAGAACAATTAAAAGATTCATTCATTCAAAATAAAATTAAAGAAATTATGCTCGATCCAACGAAGCATCCTTATGTATTTAAAGATGGTGTATTATACAAATTAATGTCAACAAATGCAACTAATACCACAAAAACAAAATTGATTTATTTGCCTTCATCTATGATTAACTCTCTACTTCAATCATATCATGATGATCCACTCAGTGGTCATTTTGGTATTCGTCGTACTTATTTTAAAATTAAAAATAAGTTTTGGTGGCCATATATGAAACGGTCAATTAGTCAACATATTCAATCTTGTTTACTTTGTCAATAACATAATATTAATCGATCCAAAAGACCTGGGCGACTTCAACCGATTTTAACACCAGGAGGACCATTTCAAATGATTGGTGTAGATTACTGTGGTCCATTTAAACAAACCCCTAGTGGTAATCAATACGTATTATGTATGACCGATTATTTTACCCGATGGGTAACAGCAATTGCATTACCGAACTGCTCCGCACAGACAACCGCTCAAGCAATTTTTACAGAATATATTTGTCGATATGGTGTACCATTATCAATATTATCAGATCAAGGTACTCATTTTCGAAATCAACTTATGGATTCTATGGCAACATTAATTGGTTATCATCACATATTTTCGACTGTTTACCATCCGCAAACGAACGGAATGGTTGAACGTTTTAATGCAACATTTGTTCCTCAACTTGCCAAACTTCAAGATCGTGAACATAATAATTGGGATGAATATTTATTACCCATTGTATTCGCTTATAATACGGGAATTCATGCAACGACTCAATATTCACCGTATCAATTACAATTCGGACGTGAACCACGTTTACCTACTGATGAACCCTCAACATCGTTCATATTTAATAAACCTAATGATTATTATGATCAACTTAAAAAAAGTTTGCTGATAATCCAACGACAAGCACATGGACATATCATCAATCGTCAACGACAATATAAAATTCATTATGATAAACAACGTCCTGATCCCCATTATAAAGTCAATGATGTAGTATTAATTAAGATTCATGGATTAAAAACAAAATTAGAACCAAAATATTCGATTGCACCAAAAATTATTATTAAAGCACAACATCCTACGTATTGGGTCAAAGATGAACATACACAAATTGAATCTCGAGTACATGTTCATGATATTCGACCAATTATTATTTAAAATTTAGCGTGATATATTATTGTTTTGTTATTTGTTAATTAATCATTATATGTTAATGTTGTGTTATATTTGCGATGATTTGATGTTAGATCGTCTTTGTTGAATGCGCAACGACTTAGTTGATCTAACATTGCTTCGTTATGCTGATGGATTTATTGATCTTTTAATTAGCGCGCATTAATAATCAATATATTCATTATTTGTATATAATTAGCATTAGCAATATTAATTAAAACAAATATAAACGAGTTACACACAGGAAACCTTCTTTTCAGAAGTGTTTCTGTTTTTATTTTACATCTAGTATCTATTTTGTTAATACATTAACGCTATCTATGTACGCCATCTTGATTGGTTTATTTATCAGAACGAATGATAAATTATATGGCTTATTTGTTTACTTTATTTATGTTATTTTTTTTTCATTTATTTTATATCAACTTGTTTAACTTTGTTTTCATTTAGTCATAATCATGTCAGATAAATTCGTTCCATATCATTTACGTGATATTAACAATCCTCCAGCTCATCTTGGCGACAAGCAAAAATCGAATTGGATACGTACTGCACAAAAAGCGCAGAAAAATTATCAAAATCAACAACAATATCCAGCATTTACTTTACCAACATCATTTTATGAAATTATATATGTAAATAAATTTACAACAACGGAAACAATGCAAAAATTGATTGATCATGTACGGCATTGCCATGAATTTACATTTGATACAGAAGGTGAAAAATCAAACAAGCAATTAGCCTTAATTCAGATTCAAACAATACCTCAACAATTACCATGTTTCGTCGTATTAGTGGAATTATTACATCTACCATCATTTAATACATTAATTTTTGTTAAAATTAAACAATTATTTACATTGATATTTCAATCGAAAAACAAATTATATTCGTGGGGTCCACTACGAAAAGAATTATATCCGGCTGTGAATTATGAATTGTTAGAGTGACCTATTACATCGCAAATTTTTGATATTCAACTTGGATTTAGTGATTGGTATACTTGGGCACTATCTCATTGTGAGGTGTGTAGCCCGTCATTACTTCAACATAATGTTATAAATGATGTTTGTTCCAATACAAATATTAATTCATCTTCAAAATGTACGTGTCATGAAGCAAGTCCTTATCGTCCTGGAGAGACATGGGGACTACAAGACGCTTTCATTTACACTTGTCAATTGTTTATCGATAAATCAATGATAATTAGTTATTGGGCAAAAGGATTAGATCCACATCATTCAACATTATCGACAATAACACGTGAAAAAATGTTGCGTTATGCAATCTATGATTGCTTTACCACAACATATTTAGCACGTCCAGTTTTAAGCACTTGGACATTTCAAAAGGTAAAAAATATTAATGTAGTTGATCTATTTCAGGCATCATCATCATCTACATCACCATCATTATTCTCATTACCTCACGAACATAACACCATTATCAACACCAACATTAATCCACAAATTTTTAAAAATGTTATTGATAATGATTTAGAATTTATTTCGGAAGATAGTGATGATGACATCACAATTAATCAATGCCGTACAATTCCTGTTGATAATGCATTATATGAACAAATTTCCGATGATGACATTGACATTTCAATTGGACAACAACAACATCAACCTTCAATTGAATCACATTCAACACACGATCGACGAACTGATGAACGAAAACGTCGACGATCTAATGAACCAAAAATTCGACGATCTGATGCAGCACGACAACGACGAAATCGAAAACGTAATTATATTCATCGATTACACCGTTATCTTCATATTTTAGTTCGTCGCATTTACCACCGTTTCACCATGTCGTCAATTAAAGATATTCTTCGACGACATCACATTTACTATCGCCATGTGAAAATCGTCGCCTCGTCTTTAATTATTGGCATCAAAAATTCAACGCTGCAACAAGAATTCGATCAATACTTACCTGTCGATTTATTTGATCGTAATCATTACTATCATCATCGTCGTCATCAACATCATCATCATCGTCGACATTCACATCATCATCACCGCGAACAATAAAAACAATTTTCTTCTCGCTATATATTTTTTTTGTTTGTTTTTCTCTCCTTTTTGTTCTGATATGTTTTTTCTTTCTCGGTGATAAATGAACATATTTTCTTCGTTTTCTACCTCGTGTTTTCCTGTTGTTATTATTTTGTTGTTTCATCTGTTTTTGCTTTTTCTACTCATTTCTATATCTAGTCAGATATTTTTTCACATTGATAAATATATATTGAAAATATATATTAATTTGTTGTTTCCTTTCTTTCTTTTCTTTTTTGTTATTTTTGTAACAACCAAAAGAAAAAAAAAAAAAAAAAAAGTTTTAGTAAACAAAAACTTTTTTTCTTGGGGGGTAAGGGTGTTAGGGTCTGACATCTTTATCTATATGTTGGAGGTCAACACTCTCTTGTTTGTTTGTTTTCTCTCGTTCTTCTCCCTTTTTGTTTATTGTTATGAAACAGTTATGTCTTATACGTAATACAGAAAGCCCTGTGAACTCAGGACATAACAGTAGAACGTAAAAAAACAGATCTTATCGAAATATTATTATTATTATATTAGTTGACGTACGATCAAATAGTATACAGAGAAATTGTCCTCGAGCCTTTTATATGAAAGTAAGATGCGAAGGCTACTACTTTTCGACTGCCCTAAATAATGAAACTCTTCTATCTTAAGGAGATACACACCAGGCTAGTATTGCGGTTGTTTTTAGATATGTCGACAGATAACACCTGCAAAGGAAGTAATAGTGAAAATGACTCGAAAAATGCGTCACTTGACTATGGCAATGATGAGCTTTTGAATGAAGAATTGGATTTCTTCGATTTCCTCGAAATGGTGACAAATCAAATCGACACAATAGCTAGCGATATTAAATGTAAGACGGATTTCGATCGATAGAATGTCATCTTTATTTTTCGATGTACTGAAGTTCAAGAAAATCAGGAGAAATCTCCTCATCGATGGCAACGAACCACAGCTGATCTCGCACATCGGCGTCGTCGACTGAAGAGTCAATTGGAACAACGTGTCCATATCTGGTCAAAAAATCTCAAACAACCGAATTTCATTCGAACACGAGACAAAATCTCGTTTTCGATTGGCGTTGTCAATGCTTGTTGTTCGCCGCTCATAGGTAGGTCGACTTCTCTTATATCGCATATATGATAGACTCGATGAACTATGACATGCAGTTAGTCGATGGCCTCATCTATTGCCGCTTGTATATACGGTTCAAGCGCTTTTTCTCATCCCGCTTCGGTTTCTCAGCTATAAACGAAAAAGTTGGCACTATTCCGGTGCGTGATCCTCTGCGTGCTGTTTTTTTCTTTCTAATGCCGATTATTTTATTCAGTGTATGATCTGTGCTACTTCGTCAATCTTCTGACTCTACTATACTTGTGGGTATTTCCATCTTCGATAATTCTATTTACTGTTTGCTACATGTTGAGTCATGGCCCATTGATTTTTGCCATTGTTCTCTGGCGTAATTCGTTGGTCTTCCACAGTGAGTTCGAATGTCTTCTTGATGCAATACGATTCGTTTTCTTCTCATTTAGGTTTGGATAACGTCACCAGTGTATTCATTCACATGTAACGTTTTCTTCCGACTGAACTGGCGTTCTCTTCGAACTTAGTCTTGCATCGTTTCAGGTATCCAGCGTTAACACTCTTCACTATTCGCTGGCTATTACCAATTAATCTTCAACGCGAATGGTATCCAGCTATTGCTGCTATTGGATTATCGATTCCAACAGTTACTGCCATTTTCTATACCGTTGTTTTCTATCTTCTCTGGCAATTATTATACTATGTATTTATCATCTATGGTCGTCGTGAGAAAGTCGCGCGTGGATTGCGAGCGACTTCGTATACATGGCTTTTAGCTGATAAGACTAGTTTCGTCTCGCGTCTGATTGGAAAATTTATCAAGGGCGGCCAAGAAGAAGGCATCGACAAATTAAAAGTTCTCGTCTATTTTATTCTTCAATTCTGCTACATGCTTGCCTCCATTTTACCTGTTTGTTGGTGGTATTATTCAAATATGTAAGTAAAAAAGGTGGCGAAACTAAGCAAACTTCCGATGCAATTGGCTTGTATTCTTTTCAGGAATGCCAATGTCATTTTTCTATGTTCGATTTTTGCTGTCAGTGTATATAATGGCGCTTCATTTTATATCGGTAAGTATTCATCGTATTACTGTTCGAATCAATTCTTGCCAACATCGATATTTAGACGTCTTCTCACGCTGTTATATTAAAAGTTTCGAACTACTGCACGATTGTGGTGATCTCGACGATAACAAGAATGCGACCTGTCCTATTCCAGAGACATCACAAGCCCAGAAGAATACGTCGTAAATTGAATTGAAGAAACATTCATAGACATCATCGAATATCGCGTTCCTAAGAAACTTCGTTAAATTTTTATCTATCAAGATGGAAATATCCAGTTCTTCTCTTTTTGTCTCTATCTATTCATGTCAATTTAACTCTGTTTGTACTTTTTCTAAACTCAAAATAACTTTATTCATAAGCAAAAGCATTGCGATCCACTTCAGTCAGTTTCGTACAATCGGTGACGGTTGAAACGGGCTACACTTTAAAAAATAGTTCTCCGCGAAACCTGAAAAGGATCTTCCGCCGGGCACACGGGAATACTCTTTGGAAGTTCAGGAAAAAACTGGATTCGGCACCGAACCACTTTGCAAAAGGATAAAAAAAATTCGTTTCAAAGGCTTTAGACTGCACGCAAGGAGATAACAGTTTGAAATACTGGGTTTAAACACTCAATCGCGAATCGGGATTGTGAGTTATTAACGCTCATTATAATCATGCAAGAGATGTGTTCGTCATGCAAGATTTTCATATCAGAGTGTAAAAACGGTGGAAAACTTCTGTTTTTCGTATCAAGACAGGGTGTTCTTGAAATTCTACAATAAGAGCAGTCTTTAACACTGGAAACAGAAGCTTTTGACCGCTTTCACACTTTGATATGAAAATTTTGCACAAAGAATATCTCTTGCATGATTGTAATGAGCGTTAATGACTCACAATCATGGTTCTCGATTGAGTGTGTAAAGGCGTTACTCCAAACGTTTATCTTCTTGGGTGCAGTCCGAAGCCTTTGATGCGAAAATATTTTTAGCCTTTTGCGAATTGGTTCGATAGCGAACCCGGTTTTTCAGGAACTTCCAAAGGATCTTGAGGTGTGCCCGACGGAAGATCTTTTATAGGTTTCGTAGGGAACTTTTTTTGTAGTAAACAGACACTTTTGTAAAAATCAACTCTTTCTGTTAATTGCGCACAAAAAAAACATTCAGTAGTGCTGAATAAGACTCTTTCACATGACTCACTGATTAAAAATACCGAGCAACTGAGTGTTGCTCGCAGCATCAAGCCTTTACACTTTTTCCCATTCGAAAATTGATCAAACAACAAAAAGCCATTGAAGTGGCGACCAGCACTTCGCTTCAAAAAAATCGAATTTCTTACTGATGCAAACAACAAGAGAAAGAAATAAAAGGTCCGTTGTGATTCACTATACGCACGAAAGCAGTCAGTCACTTTCAATTTTTCATTACACAACGAACATAAGAAGGTGAGCGTTCGATACATGAAACGATGTTAAATTTTTTTCATTGCTATGATCATTTTCTGCCCTCCTCTATATCTTTGGCCAGTGTATATCCATCACCTATGACTGTGGATCTATTCGTTTTTGAGAACGATCGGCAGATGCAAAAATCCGAAGAAGATCGTATTGTGTTGTCTGTCAATCCTATGTTCGAATGCTTACGTTAAAAAAATGTATAGTCACTTGTAGGCTTGTGACAGTTCAAGGGCATTAGCTCTCAAGAACTGTGAATTTGAACTCTTGGACGGTTCAAGTTCAAAAGAACTGCAACTGTTAGCCAGAGAGCACCGCGATCGTTCCCAGGTCTACACTGTAAAAAGGATCCATAATTTAAAAAATGGAAAAGGGTTTATGAACGATGTTATAATCTTTAAGCGTTTATTATTATACGCTTTTTTTACAGTGTGGTCCGATCCCAAGGCATCGGGACCGCTTTTCTTTACGTCAACGTGACCGGGACCAAAAAGCAGAATTTTGTAATCTCTATTGCTGACAATCGCTCAAACTGAAAAGTCACTGTTTCCCCGTTGAAATTTACCCTGTTAAAGAGGTTTCCTGTGCGCTTCTTACCGACTGAAACTTCTCGGAAATAGTGACGCAGTACAATATGATAAAACTTCTGGGATGCACTCTAAACGTTTTTGTGCCGCATGTATTGCAGATTGTGTCGTATTTTGCGACACAATTTTCCCATGAGAGGTGTGATAGATTATATTGCGAGACATTTTCCTCACGGATCTCGCGACACCAGAGTCTGATGCAAAAACTTTTAGCATGTTGAATGGTTAATTATAATAGTTAGTCTTTATTAGAATAAATAGGGAGGCAACGTTTAAACAATTTTTTTATCATTAGGCAGTTTATTGGTGTCCGTGCGATTTTAGTCTGATCGACGGGCTGAGCTGAGCCGAAAACAACGAGACGACTCATGGGCTGACTTTTTCTGGCCCAGTCCATTCATAGACCTGATGCGTACCTTCCTATTTCCCTAGCTTTTCTAAGAGTTATGCCCTAAGAGATCAAGAGCACCGTATAGATATGTTCAACAATCAAGCTAGGAGAAAAGCCACTGTTTCTTACTGGGATATATCAATACTATCGGCATGATGTTAAAATTCGAGAATTGGGTTGCTTTCTATCAATCTCTGTTATATTTTACGTAAAGCAAAAGAAACGATCAGCATGTTAGAGTCTCAGTCGATCTTTCTATGGAACGATTTGCGACGAAATCTCTACATTCAAATGCTTATGTTCATCTTAGAAAATATTTTCTTGAGATAAAAACGAAAGATACGACTGAATACCATGCCGTTTACAGGCCGTGTTGAAAGCGCGTTACAGTGAAACTGAATGCTCTCTATTCTCGAGACAATATTTTTGACTTGGGCCATTTTTGAGAAATAGTCGATGAAATTCATAATATAATAGTTTCAATATAGTTAGTCAGGGAATAATCTTGTCGAACAACGATATTCAATTCGGTCGTCTAGATAAAATGAAAAAGAACTATAGCGTGCCTAATTTGCACTATGAATTACGTATTTGACCTAGACATCAAAAGAAATGACATCAACTGGTGCAATCGAACGAAAAGCACTTGGTCGTTATGGTATTATTGGTTCACTGTACGATATCCGAACAGACACACTGGAAGGAGGTAACTTGTTCAACAAAGAGTTACCGGAGTCATTTATCCGACTTCAGGACAGTGCCAATGTCAGTTATCATACCGATTTCAACAACTCGCAAAAAGAGACATTCAACAATATGAATATTGAAGCCAGCCTGAAATTAAGTTTATTGGGAGGATTGATCGATGTTACAGGATCGGCGAAGTATTTAAAACAAACAAAAACAAATAGTCATACTGTTCGAGTTACATTCATGTACAAAGCGAAAACAAAACAAGAACACCTGCTCATAAATACAGCTGATTTATACAAACATTTTTCACTTGATGCACTAGAAAATCCAAATGCAACGCATGTCGTGATTGGAATTCTATGGGGAGCCAATGTAGCCGCTACATTCGAGCGAGTGGTTGAAAATCGTGAGGCTGTGGAAAAATTAGAAGGTCAATTGTCGGTAGTATTAAAGAGTATAGCTGGTAGTATTGAAGGCAACGCAAAGGTCAACTGTGAGGATATAAATAAAGCTGCTTTTGAATCATTAACAGTCAGCTTTTCTGGTGATGTATTGATCAAAAATTGTCCACAAACGATCGAGTCAGTAATGAAAACATACGAAAGTATTCCCGATCTAATTAAACCATTAAATGGTGGAAAAGGACGACAATTGGAATTTGTTTTGTATCCACTGAAACGAATTGCGCAAATGTTCAAATTAGAATTGAAAGTTGAAAGGTTGGTAAACAAAAGCTTTGAGAAACCCGTAATTCATTGAAATCTTTTGTTTTAGATTAATCAAAGAAGTATCAGAGCATTTAGTCATTCGTATTGAAAATATTTTTGAGCAAATATCATTGACAACAAGAAAATTTAACGATTTTTTGGACGATATTAAGCCATGGGAACAATATATTCCTAAAGACTGGTTGAAAGTAATTAAAGAGAAAAAAGCGAAACATGCCGGCGATGAATTGAAAACACAACGTCAAATGGCATCTTTATTGCAGAAAATTCGCTCAGGCACGACTGAAGAATCCGAAATGGAAGAACTCATGGATAAATTTGATCTTGAAAATCCGTGCTCAGAACTGTTAATGGACAAATTTTTAAAAGAAAATCAACACGTGAAGACAAAAATTGAAGCATTAAAGAAAGTTAGTCCAGATAAATCTGTGTTGCTGATACAGATTGAATCTGTCGATGATATCATATTGAATTTCTACGATGACGACGTATATTTACTGCATATATGTGAACAATGGTCCAAGAAAGATAAACGAAATATGTTGAAGCAAATGAGATTTTTCTCCAATTTGATGAAAACAGCACAGGAAGCGAATAATAAGAATGCCATTTTCCGGGTTATCGATCATGATCTGCATTCGGATTTGGATGAAAAACCTGACGATTGTGTTATTTACCATGCGACACAAGGGTCGATCGAGTCGCGCAATTTCTGGAGTGATTCACTGAGTGAGTTCTCGATTGATAAGAAAATTTTTCCTCTGAATTGCAGGCGCATTTTGGAAAGACGTTTTCTCCCTTTTATCAAGTATTGCAACTTTATGAAGCTATCTAAAACGCAACAGAAGGATTAGAATGCACCAAAACGAGTATTTATAGTTTACCAGCATCCCTGGTCCTGTCACCCACCAGTATAGGATCATGTGAGCATGGCATCTATGTTGGAGTTGCATTTTGACTGTGCATACTGACTAATGGTGAGATAGTTAATAAGCTATTGGATGAGTCATCCAGAGCAAGTAGCTGTCAGTAACTTGCTCAGCGTCACTCAGATAATATATACATTCAACCATGGCGGCTCAAGACGAATTATAAGTTTATATAGAGGAAGAAAATAGAATTGTTCTAAGAAATATCAAACGTTAATCCTCTTCTTTCTTAAACTCGCGCCATGATTTGGTCAAAATGTTTATTCAAAGAATGTTACACTCATAGCTGTTAGCTACAGCAATCTGGTAGAAAATGTTTTCATCTTTGAGACCATACTGATCTGAATTACATACTTGTTTTACACTGTCAAACTTTTTGTTTGTTTAGCAAAACTGGACCGTGCGCAAATTTCATGGATTTTGAAACAAAATACCAGTCTCACAGAACAGCATCTTTTGGAGTGGCACGAAAAATTCGTTAAAGAATAGTGAGTACACCTCCATGCTAAAGTTTCAGAATCAGAATAGTTTTACGTCTGATTTATATTTAGTCCAAATGGTGAACTCTCAAAGAACGATTTCATCTCTGAATTTTCTAAGCTTTTTCCGAAGTAAGTGTGCTAATATCGACTATATGTGATATAGCGCATACGCATATTGCTAGCTCAATGGCAATAAATAGAGAGGTGTAACACTTCTCTAAAATCGACCCTAACGACAGTTGTTTAAGGCGTTGAGGAGATAGAACATCTCTCAGACAACTGCTAGTAATACCATAGATAACTACAGTCAGTCCGCGATAGAGATCGATATTTCAGTACTGGAAAATTTCAAAATTTATCCTGTACCTCTACTTTTGATCCGAAAATTTTTAGATTTTATGTATTTCTCAGTCAGAGTATATAAGATGTGAATTATCACTCAGTTTTCACTAATCATGTAAGAAGATACTCCAAATATAGGTGAAAAAGTGAAAATTCAGTGACTCAAACTACTTGAATAATACTTCAAAGCTATTTCCAAGTAATAGCAACTATATTTTCACTCCATTACAGCAATACACTGCTGACTTCATTCTATTGAATAGTTCAAATTTGAATAGATTAACGGGTTGAATTGTCATTGATTTTTCTCTATGAAAACGAATAGCTGGATCAAATGTAAACAGTTATTCCGATAGCTCTCGAAGTTCTCTATCTATTGCAGTATATTGGAAACTTTCAAAGATGACTTCACCAGATAATATATTGAAAATGCGTAACACTCCTTTTTGACTTTGAAAAAGGTTTGCCAGACATCATTTCGAATGCAGCCATCTGATAGAGCGGAAAACTCTGAGTAAAATGAGTGATCACACGGCTCGCCACGACTTAATAGTGAGAAGCTATAAGTATAACAAAAGTCGAAAGCATCCAAAAAATCATCAAAAATTGTGAAAAGTCGGTTTAAAACACGTTTTTTTCGACTTTTGTTATACTTATAGCTTCTCACTGCAAAGTTGCGGCGAGTCGTGTGACCACTCAAGCTACTCAGAATTTTCAGCTCTACCCAGTCAGACAAAAAATAAAAAATAACGCGTTAAAACGCATCGAAATTTTTACGGCAAATATTTCAGAAAAACCGCACATTTTTTGGATTATTTTTCCGTTCAAGTTTATCAGTGCGTTTTTTTCCGTTCAAAACTTTTACGCGTTAAAACGCATTAATTAAATTTAAAGAAAATAAAATCCAAAAAATGATTTTTTTTTCGTACAAGATTATCAATGCGCTTTAACACGTTGTGGTATATTAACGCTTTTTGTAGTTTCTCTACCTGATTCAGTTGAATCTTTTAGAACTTGCTGCACTGACCTAGACTCGACCGTACGATGTTCTTGTTGATAGTCCAAGATGTTATCCATTCGACTAGTCTTACGATTTAAAGATAATTCTAACATGTTACTTAAATCGAATGAATTCATATAGCAAAGTGGCAGTTTGTTTCGATAGAAGATTAAGAGTGAAAAAATTATTGTTAGCTTTTTAGTTTTCAGGAAAAAAGATACAAATAATATGCATTTAAAAAGATTGTTTGTAAATGTAAATTATTTTTTAAAATATTAAAATAAATTATGAAAAAAGTGATTTTAGGAATATATTTCTTTAAAAATAATTTGAAACATTGAAAAAGTTTTTTATTAAATTTTTTCAAAAACATTCCAATATATTTTAAATTTTATTAGAAATGTATAAAGTATATATATTTCTAATATATTTTTAAAAATGATCGAGAAATTTTGAAAATCTTTACATNTTACATAGTGTAACGCGTTAAAACGCATTAAATTTTCGTTAAAACAGCATATTTACGATGGCTATCGTTAAAACGCCGTTTTAACGGAATTTTAACGTGTTTTAACGCGTTTTTTAAAGACTTTTGTGTGACTGGGTATCAGATGGGTGCATTCGAAATTATGTCTGGCAAACCTTTTTCAAAGTTAAAAAAGGAGTGCTACGCATTTTCAATATATTATATGTTGAAGTCATCTTTGAAAGTTTCCAATATACTGCAATAGATAGAGAACTTCAAGAGCTATCGAAATCAGTGTTTATATTTGATCCAGCTACTCGTTTTCATAGAGAAAAATCAATGACAAAACGGGATCCATAATTTTGATATGTCATGCATATTTCTAATATGCTTCCAAGAATTTCATTGTCAGTGAAAATTTCGTCTAAGAATCAGTTTTTTCGAAAACAAGTCTCTTGATTTTTGACCAATTTAGGATTGACTTCCGGCCGTCTGTGTCGTAGTCTATCAGTCAATCGTTTTTCAACTGATCCAGTTCTGCTAAGGAATGGAGCCAATTTTTCGAATTTGTATAATAGTGTGGATATTTTTGGCGTTCTTACCTGATGTTTGCAACCTAAATTTCTAGAGGAAATCCATCAAGCTACTGTGATTATGCGTTCACCACAATCGACATCGATAAAAGTGGTAAAATTAGCTTCGTCGAATTTATGACTGCCGTTGCTCTTACACAGCCAGGTGATTTAAGAACACGTCTTGGTTTGGTCAGTGTTAGACCGTTTTCAATATTCACCTCTATATCATTCTGTTCATTTTTAGGTATTTTCGGTTTGTGATTACAATAATGCTCAAAGCATCGATGGTGGGAAAATTGTGAAGTTTCTTGAAGTCATAGGTGAGCTGGAACATGGGAAAGGTGCAGTGAATACGAACGTAGCAAAGTCCATTGCCAGGGCAATTATGGAATTCTGTGGTAAAAGTAAAGACGGAGTAGTGATGAAAAACGAATTTGTTGACTGGTAAACTTTGACAAAAGCTTTTATTTTCAAGAACAGAATAAGATTATTGTTACTTAAGCTGCGAACAAAACTATGATCTCGCCGTGCGATTTTTACCGCCCACAAAAAGTAAGTTATTAAGTTCTTGTTCATTCGCGTTTGAAACGAGAATTTTCGACACCAGTTGAGAAAGATAGCAGAAACTTTGAGATTAATTTTCTGATTGCTCAAAAGAAAAAGGACTTTGACATTGAGCAGTTATTGCCAATGAAGCCAAGGTATGATGTCACTGTTTTTATTCAATTGCCTGATTTGTCGTTTAAATGAGTTGTTCTATTTGATCGGATCTGAGAAATGTGTTTGTTTTCTATCTTTCGTTGAACATTTCTCGTCACGTAGTCAGAATAGCTTTTAGCATTCGGATGAGTGACTTCAGACTTGGAATCGGTCCGATTTTTTCCGTCCGGACCGTACTGAACAGGACGCTTACCGATCGGTCCAAACTCTTTATTGAATCAGCAAAACAACTGATAAAAAATCGACCGATCATGACTCTTGACTGTAACGGTGTATTTCATACATCAATTAAACAATTAGTACTTCAGAGAAATTGTTTTTTACTTCAGGTTGATGAAGATATACGGTGTCAAACTCATATAATTCTTGAAGTTTCTAATAGTGACAGCTCCTATTTTTGTCTGTCACGTTTCATCTGCTAAAATTAAGAACGAACACAGATTTCTTTCAAACAGTTTTGACTAAGAATTCACAACAATTGATATTGAGCAGAATCAAACTATATTTTAGCTGACTTCTCTCAATAGCTATACGATTTCTTTACAATTGATAATTTTGATCTATTTTTCCTTGAAACAATTATTAATCATAGCTTAAATGCATCTCAATCCACACGAAATGGAAACTATTACAGGCAGATAGGTGAGGTAGCTAAAACCTACGGTTTGCATATTGGACTTTCTATCTAAAGTTTCTTGATATCAAAGTAGATTTGATGAGTTGTAGCGTTTTCCGGGAGATTCGTTTTTAGCACATCTGTAGAGGACAATCATAAACCGAATATATAGGGCATATAAGGAGAATTTGCTTACTCTCGCGTATACGGTGTGCTGCCAGTCATGTGGTATGCTAACCAGCTCTAAATGAGAAGTTAAACAATATAGAGAGATATCCCATCCACACCCTCTAGGCCTTATATGCCCTATATGCTCTATAAGATAATCATAGTTGCTTGAATTGTTTAATTTGTCCGATGACCAGATTCAATTTCGGGAAATTGATTTGGTATACAAAATACATGCAATGTGTTGGAAATTAATATAACGCATCATATGCATTTTTGTATGAATGAGCAGATATACAGTTGATTGAGACACAATCATTCTTCTTGCTATCACTATATATTATCTGTTTAACGTTAGATTACTTACAGCATTTACAACTTTCATTTCAGAAGCTACAGAATTTGCTGCACCAGGCTCTTGTGCAGAACTGGATGAAAATTATTCATTTTTTATATGACCATCGAATAGCACAAAGTACTATGGCAATGACTTCGAAAAATTATAAATAATTGAAATAATTGTTTGTTATGTATGTTCATATACTCTATGATACAATACTACAAGTTAAAGAATGACAAGAGCTCGCCAAGAGAATGTAAGATAAGTGAATAGTAAGGTAAGGGCCGTTGGTTGCGTTTCCTACTAATGTTATCACTTCTTCATATAAAAGCTTCTTCAAATTGTTGTCGTCTCGTATGAATATAAGCGAATGATATAATGCTCCTGATTATTCAACAATCAAACCATTTCAATCGTTAAAGCAAATTGAAAGGATTTTTATTTCCTTGGACACATATTTGGAATCGAACATTTGTGCGGTGTGCCAAAAATGCCGTTCGAATCATTCTTATTTTATAAGATCAAGAATTCGTTCATGAACTGTCAATATTAGATTTTTAAGTTAGAAAACTATAAGTGAATAGAAGATTGATTCTGCTAATTCATTTCATATGTCATCTTCTTTTATTAAAAAAGTTAACAGTTTTGAATTCGAGCACAGAATATCGATAAATGCAACCATTGGTACTATAAACGTTATTCATTTGACGCACAAGTATCAATGGCATGCGAATTTCAAACAAAGAAAAATAATGTTGATAAAATAAGTTGATAAAATCAATTGGCAATGATGATGGTTCATTTCATTCGTGAATTGTGATGCGCTTATCTTTGTTGCATGTTTTGTTGGCACCGAAATGAAATAGATGAATGAAATCATCCGGCTGATTGGCGATGGATAGTGACAATTCATTTGCGATATAAACAACGAATGTCCTTTTCAGTATAAAAACCTTCTAATGAAAAAAGAAAAATACATGAAATCACACATCAGAAATAAAAACAATACTAGTATGACACGAATTTTCATCGACTGAGTGATTGAACGTCTTTATTGCTAAGTCATTCATATTGATGAATATGACCATTGGAGCAATTAGAAGTATTCAATCATTGCTTAATCCGCGAGATGATCGTAATCATCAATGTTTTCTTTCATGTACAAAACAAAAGTGAATGAATGTATTGGAACCAAAATGATTGGACACGTTATGTTGATTTATCAACTTTGTCATCTTTAATGAGTACATTAATATGCAATATTTATTAGAAACGAAGTTCTAATAATTGAATAAATTCTTTACCAACAATAGGTTGGCATACCGTGAGATGATTTTCGATCAAGGATAACATGAATGTTTTGCTTCAACAATTATATGAAAAATGAATACAATACTCATGATGTATATTCATTCGGTTCCTGATCACCAATTCATCTCAATACTGCTAAGAAGTAATTAAAAATATGAAAGCAAAATGAATAAAACATTGATAAGACCAATTCAATTAGTCGATGAACTTCAATCTACTCAATAATGCATCATCTTTTTTGAAAGCGATCATGAAAACTTGAATACAATCTTAAACATTGAAATAATTCATTTATGACGGAATTTCCATTCAACAGGTTGAGTTAGAAGCATTGATGACAACTTTGAAGAGTGATACAAACATAGATGAACAGAAACATGACAACAAGTTTAAGAAGCGTCCACATCATTCATTAGCTATGCAATAAAACTCTATTTAGAAATCAATCAGTACATTTTATTATACTGATGCAAATAAGCGAATAGGTTACTGATGATAATAGGCATCCATTTGTTACTTGAAAGGTTCATTGATGCTTGCCACGACAATTCAGCTTTTTATGATGCTATGATAGGTGAATGCAGAGATGGGGCGACGTGTACTTTAAGACTATTCCAAAATAGCATCATCACCTAGATGAAAACGTCGTTTGCTCTCTTTTCATAATGGTTCATCCATTAAAAGTATAATTGATTACAAATTTGTTATATCTTATACAAATTAAGGTGGTCAATATGTTTGTCACTTTCCTTTTATAGTAAAGATGACGTTATTAAACAATATATTGGTTATATGATTCCAGTAAATCTATATACTGTTCACAAATTGATTAGCACAAAAAAGTATATTCTGAGAGAAAAAGCCCATTCGGATATATTTCCTGGTATTCTAATATATTCTATGATAATATCATATACGGGTAGATTATTTTGCTTAATGGAACTTGATTAATGACATTAATTAACAAGGTAAGTGCTTTTACTTAACAGGAAGCATGACGTGCTAGTTTCCCCTTCGAAATTGCTAGCACTTAATATAAATTGTTAATTGAAATCTCCAGTCTTAAACATCATTAATTGGGTTCTTTGCTCATCTGCATATTTTTATTTATGTTGCCAATCACTTTTCCAATCACTTCCGTGATTGTACTCCTTATAATAATTGATGTAACGATGCATATTAAATTAAAAAGTACATTATTTGTGATAAAATTGCATTTATTTAGTTTTGCATAAAGACTGAGTTAACTCTATTAAAATAGTATCCTTTTCACACAAGGTTGAATCTTTATTACCTAGACTGAAAGTTTAAGACCTAGAAACGAAAGCTCATTTGTTTCTATTTGTCTATCTGTAATACCAAACCCACGTGATTAGAAATAATACAAATGACCAGGTTTAATGAAGGGATACAAAGTAGCGTTATTGTGCTCCCATTTCTAACAATGAGAACGGACAAATATCACAAATGAAACGAAGAATAAAACTGAATAAGCGATTTAGTTCAATGATGAGCCATTAAAAAGCGTAGATTGAGATGTTTTATCATTCTTAGGAACGGGGGACGCTGACATCCCTAGTATAAAGTGACATGTGAAAGACTAAATTCTGTAAATATGATCATCGCTAACAACAATATGATAGTGACAATTCGAGTCGCCTGATTTAATCTAGCAGTTATTCTGATACTAAAGAAACTCAATAGTTACAGTGATAGGTGTATAAAAAAATGAATTGTTTTATCAATACTAAAAGAGACCAATCGTCTGATGATGTCTTCATCCAATAATTTTTAGCTCAGTAAGTCCACCAGTGTAGGATTAAGCGAATCGATTTTTGATGAATGCTACGTGTTAGTGATTACTTATTATTATTATTATTAATATGCCAAAAGTATATGTATCTCAATAACAAATGAATATCTTGAAGACGAGAAATCTAATAGATATTGGAAAACGTTTGTATAATGGTTTTCACAGATTTTATTTAGTCAGTACATTTTGAGAATAGTGATAATCATCGTTATAATGAATTTAAATGTTCTTGAATAGCATCAACAAAATCAAGAATTTTGATACATAATAGAAATCATTAGAAATCAAGAAATCAATTTTTCTCCCATGGTTTAACTACGATTCTCGTTTCTTTGTTGTGATGATGATAATTGAGATGATGCCTGAACATGTTTACGCGAATTTGTTTGTGATACTGTTATTTGTCTATCTGCAGAAGAAGTATTCGTAGCTGATGGTGCACCAATTATAATAGACAGAAGAACTTGTAAAGTAGATTGCTGTGGTGGTACTGCTGCTGATGGTTTTAGTGTGACAGACATGGAGGATAAAGCATTTGTTGGTTGTTGAACGTTGATTCTTTTTTGTTCTTCATTCGTTTTTTTATCGCTGTTACATGATTACAGTCTGTCGACCGTAAATGCTTTTGATAATATTTGACACTAGCTTTAAGATCATTATTTTAAACATATAAAAGTTTTTAAATAAAATCTTATCCTTCAGTCAAATCAAATGAGTCTGACACAAGATAGAAAAGGTGGACTTCTATACTTTTTTTTTATTGTCGGTACTTCAAAAATACAGAAGTCCGCTTTTTCCCACTTGCGACTGGCAGCAGATCTTCAGAAGCAAGACCATTGCAAGGTTCTCATATATATATGTTACAGTTGACATGAGACTAGTTGAGATTGAAATAGTAGATTTGATAAAAGATAGATAAAATAGACACAAAAAAGAGCAAAGAAGAGAAAAAAAGAAAAGAAGATTTTCAAAAATCAAAATTGAAATAAGGTTATATGAATGGTATGGGAATTTTGTCTATGAGTTAGATTTATATTACATCATCATATAAATGTTTATTTTTTTCTTGTTTTACATTTTAATAATTTCTTAGAATCTATTCATATCTTCTTTTTGCTATCAAATAGTTATTGATTAGACACAAATTATGAAGTTTCTTTTATATTAACTTATTTCTTTTTTTTTAAAGAAGAATGATTGTAGATCATAGCACATCATATTGACTACTATATAAGAAACTTCTTTGTTGGTTTCATTATACAGCCAAAATGGCTAACGGTCAACCCATATGCACTCTAAAAAGCGACAAGCGTCTTAAAAGACGGTTCGTGCGTCTAAAGTCTATTTTAGACAGAAGTTAGACACTTGAAGCGTCTAAGTTTCTAGACGCTTGAGATATATATGTACATCGATGCGTCTTAATTGTCATCAACTAGAAAATTTATCGATTACATTTTCTACTTGATGACAATTAAGACGCATCGATGTACATATGTATCTCCAGCGTCTAGAAATTTAGACGCTTCGAGTGTCTAACTTCTGTCTAAAATAGACTTTAGACGCATGAACCGTCTTGTAAGACGCTTGGCAATTTTCAGAATGAACTAGTCAGTTACAAAAAAACAATTTAACTTAAACTTGAACTATTCAAAGAAACAATTCAAGTTATTTATCAAGTCTTAGACAAATCGTTAATAATTTTTTTAATTTTGAAAAAAAAATTCAATTTCTAAATATAAATAAATAAATATATATACGTATATATTACTTATTTCATTTCAGATTTTGACCTTAACTCACTTATACTTTTTTCCATTGTAGATGATACAAATTCTACCGTTGTTCGAGTGATCAACAACTTATTATTAAATAATAAATTCAACTGAATGGATTTAGAAATTAAAAAAATCATCAAAACTCGACTCTTTATAAAAAAAACATCATTAGAGGACCCTTCAGTTGTTCTCAGAGCTACAAGTTCTGGAAATGAATGAATTAAAAGTGAGAAGAAATTCTTATTGCAATTAGGGTTGGCACTTTAACTTTAAATTGGTATTAAAGTTTACAGTTTAAAGTTGTTTAAAATCAATCTTAAATGCTTCTTTTTAATGATTATTACTGCACTCATTTATTGAGTCATGGATCTGAGACTCTGCCACAGATAAAACGCCAAAAAGAAGCATTTAAGATTGATTCTAAACAACTTTAAAGTGTAAATTTTAAGATCAATTCAAACTTAAAGTCCCACCTCTAATTGCAATGAGAATTTCTTCTCACTTTNAATTCATTCATTTCCAGAACTTGTAACTCTGAGAACAACTGAAGCGCCTAACGTCTAAGAAAGACACTTGTAAGACGCTTCTCTCATTGGTGTAAAAAGTCCAATCAGAAATGATTAAGACGCTCAAGCGTCTTATCGAGTTAGATATGAGCCAATCATAAAAAAAATCGAACCGTCTTGTTCTAACGCACGAAACGTCTTGCATGTACACTAGATGCGTCTTGAGTTTTTAGAGTGTGATTAAAGTTATAAAGTTAAAATTCAACGAAATCTCAAGGGTACCAAATTGTAGAACACACATTTCTGCATTGAACACTATCTTTTTTTCTATTTGTTCACACTTATTAAACGGAAAAATATGGGCGAAACAAAATTGTGAATCAATTACTAATATTGTACAAATCATCATGCTACAAGAAAAGTTTGGGTGTGGGTGTGTATATCACGAGAATGTGAATTTGTTGTTAGAAGCTTTAGCAAGGGGGAAACAGCAGACTTGAAGTAAAAAAGTACATGAAAGTACAAAAGTAACTTCAAGTGGATTCAAGTATGTAAAAGTTGCTCCAAGTAGATGCAAAGTGTGAAAAAGTACCATCAAGTACCGATCAAGTACCGCCAAGTACCGATCAAGTACCGCCAAGTACCAATCAAGTACCATCAAGTATCGATCAAGTACCGCCAAGTACCAGTCAAGTAACATCAAAATCTCTTGAAGTACTTTCAAGTACAATAAAAAAATCAAGAATAGGGATACAACGGTGATGGTTAATCACCAGTATATCGTACTACAGCTATAGGCCTCAATACAATAACGTCGGGTATGGTTAAACTGCCCCTAATAGATTCAAACCTAGTTGAACATTTACGCAGTGCCGGAAATAATTTCTTAATTTCATGTCGACTGTAAAGGAATGTTTTTTTTTATAAGGCTTGACTAAAGGTAGTCGGGGCCAACCAGGTTGAAACTGAGCACCATTAGCCTCGAAAACCTATTGGTGGCTCGAAACCAATAGGAATCCGGTTTTCAGGAAAATAGATTTCGACGGGTAATTCGAGGCGCGGAGTCGGGACATGAGGTCCATTTGCCTCGAAATTCTATGAGCTGATCAGAGATCAATAGGAATCAAGTTTTTTTGAGAAAATGATTTTCAAGGATTAATTTCAGGCGGAGACTTCGAATTTAAGTTTTATTCAGCACGAAATCCTATTGGTGAGTCAGTAGCCAATAGGAATCGGATTTTCAAGAAAATAATTTTTTAGAGGTAATTCTAGTCGTAGAGTTCGAATATGAGCTCCATTTTTTTGAAAATTGAGACATTGACTCCTGGCCGACCAATACCATTTCGAGAAGACAGAACTCAGATTCGAACTTCCCCGTTAGAATTATCCCTACAAAATCATTGTCGTGAGCATTTGACTCCTTTTGGCTACTGGTCCACCAATCGGATTTTGAAGCAAATTGAACTAATATTCGAACTCGGTAGC
>OENM01001127.1:26703-44009 GCA_900239745.1 Rotaria magnacalcarata | reverse complement strand
ATTTAAATAAAATAAAATAAAATCGTAATAGATCTCAATAAATCTCAATAAATCCCAATAAATCTCAATAAATCTCGAAACAGAAATAAATACCAGGATTTATTAAAAGATCCTAATAAATCCCAAATAAATAATTCCCGGTAGCTGCTGTCATCATGTAGACCGCCCAACATTAAAATGCCCCTATAAAAATTTTGATTTATTTAGATGCATTTTTCTCTATTAAAATGTGCTCATTCTTATTTTATAGCTTTAGAAATCATAAAACATCTGTTTTTCAAACTCAGCTACAAAAGTTATTATAAAAGCTAAAAATTCCAAATTATTTATTCTTAGTGAAACGAGAAACAATATGCCGATAACTAAAGATAGAAGAATTTTCTTTTAATGGAAATATTCATTTGCATAAGACAACACAAAATTATTTCTTATATAATTAAATAGAATTAAAAAATAGGACATTTTATTTCTTTATGTTAATCTTTATTTACTTATATTGATACTCGTTTTTATTTTTTAGAATTTATACATGTCTGCTTGTCTTTATCAAAATACTATTATTATTGCATAGTTTTCAAAGGTAATTTTTTTTATTTTTATTTTTTCAAAACAAATGTCATGCATTTTATTTTATAAATATTGAAACTAATTTAAATCCCTATCAGTATCAGTTAAATCATTAAAGTCTATGTTAATCTGTCATACTTTGAGAGTTCTTATCCGATCAATTGAGAGAGAGAAAAGGAAAAATAATTAAAGTATTAACCAGATAACAACTCTCCTCATTAGTTTGATAACTTCTTCGTTACTGAACTTACTGAATATTTGATTCAGGTGAAATTCTTGCAATATGTTTACAAATATTTTCGAAGCATAGGCCAACATTTTGCAAATTTAAATCCTTTGAAAAATAGACATCGCTTCTATGCTCGACACATATATGCCCACCAGGATTTAAAAATACAACAATAGCAACACAAGTATTGAGTCCCGTAGTTGCTCTGCGATCGAGCGAAGAACCAAAATAATCCATTTGGATGTCAAGTATTGACGATGAATTTGATGTTGCCATCGCTTGTAATTTCTTTTCAACAATGTACTTCTTTCAAATAATAAACGATATCGTTTAGAAAGAAAGAAAAGAGAAAAAACAATGACATATACGTGCATACACATGCTTGTAAACAATGCTTAGTCAGTGCTACTTCAATAGTACATTCTTTATTATGTGATTCCTGTATGTATTTGTACTATGCTTTTAACTTTCGTATTAAAGAAACATCAAAATATATGAGCCTGGTTTTTGTCAAATATATTTTGTTTCGTCATGCTTCAGACATCTTGTGTATATTAATATTATCCATACGAATTAGATTAACCAGGAAAAATGTCTTTTTTTCTATGACAAAGAGATACTTTGTTTTACACTGAAGATAGATAAGAATTTTTCATATAAACAAAATCAAACATTTTCTCTGATTGTCATTTTGTCAAATAATTTGCTTTTTAGATATAAAAACTTCGAAATTTATTCACATTTGATTGTTTTGCTTTTGTCATGGTATAAACATTTGCTCGTAGCCATTTTGCTCACTTGCATCCTTTGGTGATACAATTTCTCATTTAATTCCATATGTATGTATGCATTATTTTTTTTTTATTAATTTTAGTTAATTTTATTCAAAGAAAAAATAGGTAGAAAACAAAAGAGAGTTTGTTGTTTTATTATAGACTCTTGGTCTTCATCGTCATAATGTAAAAGGACATGAACATGATCGTGGATATGAAGGTGATTCATCAATTTTGAATTTTTGTTTATCCATAAAGAATGAACATTGATGTAATGACTATGTAGGGCAAAAAGAAGAAATTGATACAATACAAAGCAAGTTCGACCTTCGTTAGTTCTCTACGTATTCTATTTATTTGAGAGAGTACTTCATGGAATTAGTCGTTATTGACATAATAAAGTCAGTAATTTTCATCTTTTTAAATCATGTTTTTGAATGTATCTAATTTTTAGAACTCTGCTCATTCTCATGCTCATGACCATATAATCATATAATTCAACTTACCGATACGACTAAAGCTGATCAAACAAATAGTAATGCAACATTAAATATCGATAAAAATTTAGCACATGATCATGTTCATCATCATAATATGCGACAAGTATCACAAGAAAAATCCAATACCAGTAACAAAAATATTCGAGCATAAAATTCATCTAAAGGTATATTTTTTATTAATTAAAATATGTATTATATGATATTTTTCAAATTAGTTGCACGAGTTACTGGTTGGATGATAACTCTCGGAGATGGTACTCATAATTTTGCTGATGGTTTAGCAATTGAAGCTAATTTTAGTGAACGTCTTATGTGTTAGGCCTTACTACAACCATAGCAATAGGTTGTCATGAATTGCCTTATGTATTTGATAAGTATTTCTTTCTATGGGAAAGTTCGTCTTAAAAGATCTTTTTCTAATTTAGAGGATGATGCAGTATTGATTCAATTGATATTTTCTCATGATCGAGCATGATTTAGGAATATTCTTTCAGCATGGACGTCCTTCATTGGTTTCTTCATTGATGTAGCAGTATCAATGAATGAAAGTATTTGTCAATGAATATTTGCTGAAGCATTATTATTGCTCGATAACAATTTTCAATTCAAACATTTCATCTGTGTAAATATTGAACTTTTATTTGATATTGCAATCATGTTTCTATTAGTGAATATTCGACGATAAACTAGTTGAATTAAGATTGTAATGTTTTCATTTATTTTTTGAAATGTACCAATGACTTTATTTACTATACTTCGCTTTATATTTCAATTTCTACTTGAATAAAAAGAAAAGAATGAAATAAGATTCGTCAGTCTCTAGTGAATTTTTATTATATTGAAAAGAATAGAAACATTGATCAAGGTCAAAAACAAAAAAAACGAAATAATAGAAATCAAATTATTATAGTGATGAGAAACATGGATACAAATTTTACTGGGACGTGACATGCTATTTCAATCTGTACTATTGTCAATCTTGCTTTTCTATAATTTGATGACCAATATTTTAAATATTACCAATGCGCTCACATGTTGTAGTCCAAAGTATTGTAGAGTATGAGAACAATTTCTATTTTCATCTTATTAAAGGAGAGAATATCATAATGAATATGCATTAACAATATTGAATGTTCCTGTCGTCTATCTATTGGAAGTAAATATGAATGAAAAAGATCAGGTTCATAATGAATTGTAAGTGCTTTCGAAACTCCTGCTTGTTTTTTGTAATAAGTTGTTGCTATATTAATACAGAACATGGTGATCAAAGTAACTTAATTGGGTCTGAATTTCTATGTTAATATAAATATATATTTATAAAATTATAGAAAATGTTACATGTTATTATAATATGTAATCATCATGATAAGAATATTAATATACAGAAATGATATTTTCATCTTATCAAATATAAATATCTCTTAATGGAAAATATATATCTATCATATACGCTGAAAGAAAACATGGCATATTTTTTATTTTGACATTATTTTCGATTATAATGTTGGATTGTAATTGTTCGGATTTTTCTTAATTGTATATTCCACACTGATAAATTTTACTTAAGCTTAAAACATAATCTGGGCTGCGATTCGACCTATATTTCCTATATTTTATCGACAAAAGTAGGAAATTTCCGAAAACCTCTTGATTTTGCTATTGTCTTTAGACAAAAAAAAACTTTTAATGTGTATAACCATGGGTGTGGGTGTGAGGGTGTGGGTGGGTGAGGTGTGCTTAGTTATTGTTTATCTTCCATTCATGCACACCCACACCCATCTATTGATGATATTGGATTTATTCGATCGACTGCATAAGAAACATCAACAGTCAATGTAGAAGATACTGCTATGCATTATGTTGAAAAATTTGAATTATTCCGTAAAACTGTACGTACAGAAGCAATTGCTGTTAAAAATAAAGAAATTCTTACATTATGTGATCGTGTAAGAAATGAAATATTACCAGAATTAAGTGCTCCACTTGAAGATCAGGGTATAATTGAATCTTTTAGTTTGATTAATTCTTTTTTATGTCTAATAGCTAGTACAAATAAAGCGACAATTAAATTTTGTGATCCAGAAGTGTTAAAACATGAACGTAAACAAGAAGAAAAAGAAGGAAGAAAATTAGAACAACAATTAGCTAAAGAAGCAAAAGAACAAAGAAAAACAAGTAGAGAAAAAAGGTAAGACATCGATATTGAATTATTTTTATGATATTATATTTATTTCTTTTTCTTGTTTTAGAATCCTGATTTGAAAAATTCATCGTAAGCAACAACAACAGATGATGCAGATATTGATGGAGCAGCAGCAGCCATGGCTAATGGAGACATTTAATACTCAACCGGTTTTGTAAAATTTTATTCTCTTTCGTTGCTTTTTGTTTTGTTATTAAACAGAGGGTCATGTTATATCTATATATTTATTATTCTCTATTTGTGTTGTTTTTATCATTTGTAGCAGTGAGAAAAAAATGTGTTTCGTGTATGTATGTTTGTTTTTGCAGGTAAAATGTTATCATCGAACACAGTCATATAAACGTGTTACAATCGATCTTTTCTATTAGTTTCTTACGATTGATGAATGAAGTCGAAGAACCAAATAAAAATTTGTATGGAGCTATTGAGGCGATCATATTATCGCCTTATAGCAAGAAAAACTTTAATTTCAAGCATTGCTAAATACTTCGACAACTATTCGTATTTATTTATACTGATTCAGTTCCTTATGATATTCAGTAATCATACTAGGGCATTAGTCACACAGTTGGTTTCAGAAACAGAACAGCATAGAAACTAATTATTTAGTCTATAGCCGGATGTATCCATGGGATATCGCCAGTCGATCCGGTGACCACGTCGGAATTCGTTGAAACGTTCAGAGCTTGTACAGTGTTTTCCACTGATCATTTTGGTACTAAATTTAGTCAAGTTCAATTCTATTTTCACAAAGATACACGTAAAATACTAAAACCCTGGCCAAACAATACGGTCCATATACAGCCGTAAAGCGTTAAATACGGCCCGTATCTGATGACCGTATTCAATCATCGGGAAATGCCTTTTCATTATTTTTGATAAATGAAACCTGCATATTTATCGAAATAACAATGAACGTCCCTCTCTAATCACTCGGATTTTAAAACCAATCACATATTCAGATTCCTTGTGAAAACCTACGCTAGAGTCCTAAGGAACTAAAAGCATTCTAGCGAATTTTTCTATCGTCCATTAGTTCGCTATGAAATTCACACAGGAGAAAAGTGTTTGAAAAATTTAGTCGGAAAGTTGGAATGAACCAGAATGATGGCATTACCAGTTCGAGAGAGCACAACTTGCTCTACAAGATGCACTGTTTAATTTACCCCAAACTAGTAATTTAGGAAGGAACGACTGTCAACAATATTTTGGATTACAATTTTTTCAGCAAATTCCGACGCATAGATTCGTAAAATAGGGCTACTTAGCCCAATGATCATTTCTAAGTTCACTACGACTTTCAGAACTTGTAAAGCTTGTTATGCTGATCATTTTGATAATAAATTATTCAATGATTAATTCTATTTTTGCAAAACGATACGTCAAATAATATTAGTATACAGTAGCTCCCAAAATGATTCCACCCTGCTCTTTTCTAGTTTTCCCCGCTGCTGTAAACGCCAAGAATAATGCAAATAGTGATTTTAGTACAAAATTTTATATTCAGCAATAAATTTCGAAGATAAAAATGATTCATAATTTTCAGAGGGTATGGTCTCTAAAAGCCAAACACTGAGTTTTTCAGTTCATACAATTTGGAATCATAATTCTGCTTGAGTTACCCAGAATGATGGAGCAAACAATTTAAGATGACGTCATTTATTTTCATATGAATGAACATTGTGCAGCGACCGCAATAAAATGCATAAATGTTGAAAAGAAAATAATATCTGTGTGATGAACATATTGGACGAATGATCGACAGCGCATATTTTTTTTACATCGCAATCATACATTCCATTCTTCGCTGACGAAAAAAGTAAAAAAAAATGAACATAGTATGTATATATATATATATATGTTTTTGGGAAGATGACTGTCATAATTAAACATGAATCAGTCTGACATTCATCTTCTCGATCTACCTAATGAAATATTGCTTACCATCTTGAAAAAACTGGACAACATTGATATTCTCTATTCGCTATGTGGAATTAATAATGAGCGGCTTGACATTTTAATACAGAATATTGTATCTAATAACATTCTCGATTTTGTAATAACATCACCAATGACTGATGTCAAACTTGATCGATTTTGCTCTTATATATTACCTCGAAGTCATCATTATATCAAAAAACTCATTCTCGACACAACATCTATGGAACGTATTCTTCTTGCTGGTGATTATCCAAATTTGACTTCTCTGGAACTCTTCAATTTCGAACAAAAGATAGGTTTTCATTATTTTATAGGTAAGCACATAATATGCATTAGAATATCAAAATACAAAAGCATTGATTTACATTGTTTTTTCTCTCCAGATGATACACCATTTCGACATATTTTTAAACATCAAATAACAGATCTTATCCTTCATAATAATGATGAATATGATAATGCAATATTATCGAACATTTATACTAAAGATGTCTATGCATATATCATGGTTTTCTTCCAAAGTCTAAAGATTTTGAAAATTATTGCATCATCTGAGTATGACTATCCACCTTTGGTAATTTGGAATCATCAATCAACAACTTGGTTCTCCTCAACTCTCACTGTATTATGTATTACTGTGTTTGGTTTTGATCATTGTCTCTTTTTACTTGATGGTCGTCTCAAACAACTAACTACATTCAAGGTCCAAGTTCATGCCATCTCCAGGAGTATGCTAATCGACTGCAATAAGGTAAGTTGATACTGTTTTATTGTTGTCTGAAGTTAAGGAATGATATCTATGGCGAAGATGTCCATCGTGATTGAAGATCTGCCGCTACTGCGACACCCTAAAATAAACTTGTCACCACCGCGATGTCATTCAAAATAATACTCTGATTTTTAAGGTTATAACTGGTTTGGACTAAAAATGACTACTTTAAATCTATCAGATTTTGCTAAGTCTTACAGTATGCCATAGAGAAATACCGAGATTCGGTGAAAATTAATGAATTTTAAAAATTTCTTCATAGAATCCTCCCCCTGCCATGATGGAGTTATTAAAACCTCGTCCGCGCCGCGATAATTTTTCGAAAAGTCTCCCGTGCCGCTTTGGACATCTTTGATAAAATGATATTAATGCATCGGATGATTACTAATTAGAATAGCGAAGAGTGTATGACAGTTTTGATCATTGTAAAAACACTAAAACTAGATAGTTCTTGTTTTTCGACCAGTCTATATTGTTTGATGATTAGTTATTAATTACTTATTAGAATTATCTAATCATACGGTTGCAAAATGGGTATCTTGATCGTCGCAATAAGCAAGACAAAAATATGATCTAGCACTTTCTAAACAGTTACCTTTTTAACTTATTTTTTAAATGTTCAAGGAACAAATCGCATATATACACTGTTGTTCTAACAAAGATATAAACTACTAGTCATAAATGAGTCTTTGAGTACAAAATGAAAGCAATTTTCCTTAAATAATCAAGTAAAAACTGCAGAATTTGTTAATATTATGTAGTCATCTCTCACTCGTTCATAAGAAGCTCTCGTGGCATGGTGCTTTTAAGAGAAGAAAGAATATCACATAGAATCCTTTCGATTTAAAATATTTTCAGAAATGCACGTAATATCAAACATGACATTATCAGAAGAAATAACACTTTACTCCATATCGATTTAGATATTTCCAAGAAAAACATTTTCTATAAACCAGAATGTGTCCAGTAATGGTAGTTACACTAGAAATTAGAATTATTTTATTTAACCATATTAAAGATATTTTATACAGGTTCTATAATCTAATTAAGTTTAGAATTCTAAATTATGAAGTTAATCATTTTCTTTTTGAATTGATTTCTAAATATCAACTATTTTCATTGTGCAGAAAATTTAAAAATATCTACTATTTCGTTTAGATGACATTGTTGCATTATATATATTTGCATCAAATAGAAGAAATATTGAGGAATGAATTGAAAATGAGAGAAGAATTTTAATGATCATTTTTCACATGAACGTTTTATCTTGGTTGAAGTGATAAATATATATTCTAAAGATATTTTTGTATATTATAGGAGGATTTAATTAACTTAAAGTGTTTCTCATTAACAAATTATAATTACACTTATGAGTATGAATATGATGATTTAGTTGTGCCACTTCTTCGTCGTATGACATATCTTGAAAAGTTAACTTTGTATCTTCGTATTAAAAAGGTTGGCCGATTCGTCAGTGGTGCAAGTCTATCTATTGATGGTGCACATCTTCATAATGAAATTCTTGTTCATATGCCTCAACTTCATACATTCAAATTTTATATAAGTACAGAAACTAACGCTATCTATTCAAATCTTCGTTTTTCCAATGATGATATTCAACAAACATTTATAAATATGAAATATGGACAAACAGCTTGTATCATGGATTATTATGGTGCGTGTGGAACTATATGTCATGTTTATTCGCTTCCATTCACATTTACACAAAATTACGACTCACTTTCCATTTATTGTATTTGATACTGTAACTCACTTATCTGTGTATGATATTGTTCCATTCGAACATGAATTCTTCATGCGAATTAATCAAGCTTTTCCATTACTCAAATGTTTCACTATAGAGAATGATCGGAGGGAGCATTGGAATTATGATGATAATCCATCATATTCAATTATTGAATTTACTCATCTAACATCGCTTGAAATCACACATGCGGGTAAATATTATGTTGAACAATTTTTGGTTAAAACGAATACACTTCTACCTCGTCTAACTCGCTTAAAAGTCGAATACAACGACTTGAAAACTATAACAATCAATTTTACAAGAGAAGAAACGCGCCATAATTGTTCTAAGGTGAAGAAATTAATTGTCGAAGAGTTAATCGTTTTTAATGCGATGCGAAGCAGAAGCATTTCTGTAGTCCGTCGCGAGTTTTTTTNATTGAAGTATCAAGATCGAACTAAGAACATCTGTTTTCGAATCTTCAATCTGCCGTTTCGTTCGTTCATAAATGTGCTTCCAAAATGACAAAAATGAAAGAAATTTGTTGCAAGATAATTAAAGTGACGTCATGAACATATGTTCGCAACTATAGTCTATTCATTTACAGCTGATCTAAGAAAATGAATCATGGAGATAATTAATCCATCAATCGAAATCGATCCTTAAGAATGTATCGCTAAGTAAAAATGGAGTTTTCTCAGTGATGAATTTCATCATGTCGACATAAAAAGTATTCAAGATTTCTCTGAATTGTAGATTTTTCGTGGATCCAGATTCCTGCTTCGCACCGCATTTCGTATTCGAGTGAAACTTGAATACCATCTAGTTTCAAAATATGTTTATCAATATTTTCCTTCATTGTAAATTGAATTCTATGTTAATAACTTCTATAAAAATAAATGATGAAAATTGTTATATTGTTATAAAAAAAAACTAAAGCTATAGTAGTAAAGCTACACATAAACTATAAATATATAATTATATTTATTTTATCGTTTATATTTAAAATTGATTATGCTCGAATATCATCTGATGAAGAAAATTGTGATGAGCTGCAAGAGAATAATAAAATCGTTAGTCATCAAGATTTTGTAGCTGTTCTCAATCGTAAATGAACGTTAAAACTGAAGAAATGTAAAGCACCAAAAGTATCTTGAGGTTACTCTGCGAAGCGACTCCGAACAGATGATATTTCACCACCACCAGCTAAGGATATGGGTGTGGGTTTCAGATTTCAATATTATGATATCATCAATATATTTCTCTGCTTTTGTGGTTGATTTTTGTCCGGATAAAAAGTAATATCCAAAATGTCAACGATGATTGATGAGTGATGTATCAGTTTTCAACAGTTGTTATATGATCAATTAAAAAAATGTGATTTCATCAAGTTATAACTCTCAAAAATAAATAACATTGGTGTTTGGGAGCTGATCGAGATCTATAATAGTTTCTTGACACTTTCTGTAAATATAATGGATATTTTCAGCAGTCTTTTTAACCCATTAAATCATAGATTCAAAAAATAAAATACCAAAACGAGAGAGAAAAAAATAATACGAAACAAAAACAGGGCGTCCATAAAAGGACAAAGCATTTTGTTCGGAATGCATGAGTAAACAAGAGAGATTCTTGCTTTGGTGATCGATTAGCTACGAGAGATTTTTCATCTTAAATATTTTATCGTAGTTTAATTAGACTAATGCACATGCATGAGTAGTACCATATTTCAGCCCCAAAGAGACTGAGTTAACAAGTGATTTTAATTATTTTCATGATTTTACTATCTAAATTCAAGATGAAAAATAAGCTTTGCTTTACCGATACCAGACAGTTTCTATCATAAACAAATAATGGAACTGGTTTTTGCCGTGCGTTTCGACATATTGCCATTTTCTCAAGAAACCTAGAATGTGCAAAAGAGATTTTTCACCAAACTCTTCTTTGATGCTATTGAAAGTTGCTGCCTAAATTGAATTGAATTCCTATACTATACTGCTATTTAGATTATTATCTGATTGGCTGCTTATAGAATATCTCTTGTAATATATCAAATCATTTTATTTTTATCGCAGTAAACTAGAATAACAGAACAACACACCATATAGACATAAATTAGGAAAAACAAAATCAACACACAGTAACCATGCGTAAAATAAAAAAGTAAAGTTACAAGAATTAGATTTCTGGTGTGGAAGAACTTTGTTCATCATCATTATTATTCGATGTCACTTCTCGATCTGCAATAGCATCAGCATCAGCAATAGCTTCATCAAGTGCAACTGTATCAATAAGTAATTGTTGTTCAATATTTTGTTCGTCATCGTCAATATTGGGACTTTCATCGTCATCATTTGAACTCTCACTATCTTCAGTCGAAAGAGTTGGTGATTCATTATCTTGTTTGATATTTTCTGTATTAATGTCTTTTCGTCTTTCAAAATAACATAATGATTCACCAAGTCTAATGAGATCACCAGGTTTAACATTAAATGCAAGATTATCAGGCGCTTCAAATACAAGTACAATAGTGGAACCTAGAGAAAAAAACACTATTGCAAACGGCAGGTTTCTTTAATTTTACTAACCAAAATTAAATTCCCCAAAATTATCAGCGCGTTTGAGTATCATACCATTTGAATTTCGAATTGTCTGAAATGTTTTTTCTAGTCTTGGTCGACGATAATTATTTGTTTTTAAATCCTAATAAAAAATAAGTAAATCTTATTTATTTATTTTTGGCAATGCTTACTTACGGGATCAAAATGAACATTAATATTGCCAACATTCGTTGCTCCAACAGCTGTCATCGAGAAAAATCCATACTTCCATGAACCATAATAAGCCGCTCGTTCATTTAAACAAAATAAACCTTGAAGCCAACCAGCAACTTTAGGATTTACAGAGAATAAATGGCCGATATAATGACGACGCCAGCTTATTTGCCTATAAACAAAAATCTAATAGATCAATGAAAATAGCCTTATTACATACCATTCTGTTGGTGAATGAAATCGATGATAATCTCCAGGAGCAAGATAAATAACCTAAATAGAATATTTGTAATCAAATAAACGTTCTGTCTTGTTTTTTTCTGATGCGAGATTGACATATGGACAAAGGAAAATTAGAGTGAGTTTCAATATAGGAATTCCTTAAGTTGCTATTCAGTTTATATCATAAGACTTGTAAAAATAGATCTGTTGATTGCAGCTGATCTGTTCGAGCAAATTTTCATGTGCTTTACATGCAGAGTAGGTGAGGAATCATAACAAATGATTTCTTATACTCGACAATATCTAGCTCAAAACTAGAGATCAAATTGATGGTTTCTGAAGTTTGAATAAGAAATGAATTTTTCTCCATAGACAACATCATAGAATTTTCATCATACTCACTGAATAATAAAGTGCATGACCACGATATTTAAGTAAACTTTCGGCATAGGAATGTGCATCATCATGATCCATAGTGGAATCAATGTGACCTTGATTTTGTTGTTGAAATTTCAGTATACTAGCAGTTAGTGGAACGCCAAGAAACGACGATGCACTATATGTGATGCCTTTGACTTGTTCAATAAGACCACGAGATACTTTACCGCAAGTTAAAACGCGACCATCACATGGCGATACTACTGGACATTGTTTATCAACAGGACGTAATTCCATTTTTATTTTACGACGAAAAAAATGTGATATTGTCGGATAAGATTTGAGATCTTCATTAAACATTTCATGCGCATGACAGGAAAAGGCGTTTATATAAAAATTAAAGATTAGTGGACGCAACCATACAGGTATGTATAGACGACTTATCCAACCCATGACACGAGAGATCAATTTCAACGGTAACATTTTATAAATTGATATCTAGCATAGAACAACAAAAATTCAAAATATAGTTTTCATCGTCGTATCGCTTACTTTCGATGGCGCTTTGGGTTTCTTCAATAGGGTTCTTGGTGCTCTAACGAAGTTTTTCATTCTGACTAATCGTTTTGCAGTTGATGATAGGCCATTTATTGATTTTGACATCGTACGTTTAACACCGCTACCTAATTTCTGTCGTACTATTGCTGCACTTCGTTTAACTCGTCGACTAACAACCAGAGGTGTTAAAATAAACATCATGACAAGATAGAATGGACTCGATGCATCACCTTCTTCAACGAATTCTTCGTCAGGAGAGAACATTTTACAATAATTAATAAAAATAAATAAATAATGATAATATCTAAAAGATGTAAGAATGTTTTATTACTTTCATGACTCTATATGATGAGATATAAATAACTGCAAAAATTTTCACTTCGGTTCAATCAAATAATTTCACTATTCGGCTATTTTGTTTTTCGTAATAAAAGCCTATTCCATGTATTATTTTGAAAAGAAAAGGGAAAGCAAATAAATAATGCTTTGGGAAATACTTTAGTAATATCAGCAAAGAAATGACATATAATTTATCTGTTCATATGAGATTATCGGAAGTCAAAAAACGATTCGCTTCTATGTCCAAAAGATCGTTTGATCTAATTATCGACTTGACTTTTCTTTCTCGAGACATCTAAAGATCAAGAAACAGCCATAAGCCGAACATACGTCTTACGATCTGCAAAGAGCTGATTGGTGCGAAGCTTTTCAACTTCCGGTAATCTCACTTAGTTCTACTATTATACGAACAAACTATAAACGTTTAATCAGCGTCCTACATTGAGAGACCGGAAATTGTTAACTATCTGTCGTTTGATTTATCTTAGTTTGATTGGAAGTTCAATTTATTTCTCGTATGTGGTTCGCAAAAACAAACAATATTTGAAATAGCCGCCTATTACTATGAATAGATGAAACTCGTTTGATTGAACTGAAGTGAAAATATTCTCGTTACTTATTTAATAGTTATTTATGGTTCAACTAAAGATCTACTAACGGTGTTAATAACAAAAAGAAAACAACAGAAAACAAAAAGCGACCGAAACCAAAAAGGTTATTCTTTGTTATACAACGATTAAAAAATAACAGTCGACCAAAAATTATCTACAGATAGATGTGGAAAGAATTTTGCTAGCGTAAGCTGAAATGTTCTTAAAAATGAAAATAGATGTTTTTCATAATTATTTATTTTTGTTTATTTTTTCATCGCTTTTAATTACCGACATATTAATCATCAATTGTATGACCGCATAAATCACGAGAATAGCCGATCCAACGATGATTTTAGACAATAATGTACTATGTATGATAAAGTTCATAAACCAAATCAAAGATGGAATACCAATTGTTAAAAGCCAAAAGAATTGAATCAACAGGTCAGAATAATTGCGAACAATAGGGAGTTCTGGTGCACCAAGACCATCAAAATCATCATGTTGAACAAAACTATCATAGATGCGATCCTGAATATGAAAAGTTTGAATATTTTTCGGATATTTTTTCTTTTCAAATTACTTTTTCTTGAAAAAGTTTTTGAATCCATTCGCCACATTTCGCTTCATCCTCGTATGGAATTTGTGGAGTCGGATGACGTCTAAAATAAAAATCATGAAATAAATACTCTCAAATAATAAAATAACCCATAAGATCTTGATATAGAAATTCCTAGTGGATGTTATTCAAAGCAACTTGTCTAATGAATAGGATCACAAATAAACTAAGCAAAAGAGTTCATATCCAGATGTTAATCAGGGAAAAAAAGTCCACCCAATTTCTAATAGAATATATTATAAGAGGATGATGATTTTAATTTACTTGATATAAAGTTGAGCTTTACAGGAGTGTCCTTTGAGTAAAGTACGAAAACTTGCTGGAGCACTATCCTTTGTAAAACCAAGCATAAAATTGTACACAGCTGGTACTAGACAAAAGACAAGAAATAATTAAATAGTAAAAAAAATAACAGAAGCAAATTTACTTTTTCCTTTGGCTCCTTGCATGATCATTGTGAAACCTCGTGTTCGTGGTAGTATATGATATTTTAATTCTGGTAAATTTTTTTCACGTGCAACTTTCATACTTTCAAGACGTTTTGCTTCTGTGAATCGAGTGCCTTCGCAAGCCATCAAAAACTAAAGAAAAATAGAAACATTATTCATTACCATTTGTTTTCAAAGGTGAACAAAAATATCAGCCTCCCAGGAAAACAGCTTTCAAGCTAAAATACGCAACTTACTTGTGTTTTTGTATTTCACTATTTTACTAATAGAAAATAGATTAAATCAAAAAATATCTATGGTTATTTTGCAAGTGCAATCAATCATCAACATAAAAATCTATTTTTACCCTGTCAATATTATAAATTCATATCATTGATTAAATTATATACCCTCACGACATCGTTCTGCGCTGGTATCAATCTCGATGCACTCCGAAACACCAACTCTCAATAATTAGATTCGCCATTAATTGATTTCAGTCATTTAAAATACGAGAAAATTCTTCTCTTAATACCTAAGGAACTCTATGGAGATAGAAGTTGCAAAACTTCCACTGAACATCAACATATTGTATTTTTTCGAGAAAAAAAGAACCACTTACATTAAAATAATAATTATCTGGATAGCCATTAAGAAGTTGTTGAATATCATGTTCTAATACTCTTTTATCATTTTCCCAAATACGACGTAAAAAGATCGATTCGGAAAAGAGCCATGACCAACCAAGAACTGGTATTAAACTGAGAGAACGTTTTCCAACGATTTTTAAACCCTATTGAAATAGAAAACAAATTGTTAAATAAAGTTTTCGCCTCAATGACAATTTTGCAACATACTCCAAGTAAACCTATTTCTTGAGCAGCGACTAATCCGATAAGCCAATCGATTTCATATCGATGATTGACAAGTATAATTGCGTATTCGTTTTGAAGATCTTTGACATCCTGTGGATTAGCATATATTTTTATATTGGAATCTGACCACCATGAATAGAGAAAAGTCAGTTCTTAAAATGAAGCAAAAAACAAAAGATCGAACGTAGAGAAAAATAAAACAAAAATCTTCCAACACTTACGACTCCATAATAATGTTCCCAAATGGTAATTTATTCGGCGATACATTTTTCTACTAAACGGCCAAATAAATATCCACGAGAGAAATTGAGCAAAATTAACAATTAAACCGCTGACAACAAAACAATAGCAAATAAATATTTGAACCGGTAATAATGATTGAATAGCAGTGAGAAGTTTTCGATCGAACACCATTTGTCCAAGGCAAATATTCACACACACGAATAATAGAATAATCCAAAATATAAACAAAAAGAGAAAACAAATGAAATAATAATGTGAACAAAAAGTAACTAATCACGCTCGAATTATTATTCTCTAGGTGTAAATAGAAAAAAAAAGAAACAAATCCAATACAAAGAAAAACACTCATCTGTAAAAATGTTTCTTTTTTTGAAAGACAAAATTTAAATGGACGAATAAAAATAATCATTTCTATTATCAGAAAAGCAAAATACAAGCCACACAAAAATTTCAACGAATCAAGCCATTCTTATTCATATCACAGTAGCCAATTATATTAACTATCACATAAAAATCATTGAAAATTAATTCTCTTTTTGTGTTTCACCATATTGTGAACCTCGTTCAGTTTCTGTCACAGCAATCATAGCTCGTACACCAATTGGTGCTTTTAAAATAATAATAAAAAAATTAGAACTTTTGATTTATTCTATTTACCGAGAATAATTAAAATGAGAAAAATGAATTGAGCAATTAAAGAACTTGTCCAAAGAAATTTAGTAAGATAACAGATTGATGGAATTCCTACGATTATCACCCAACCAAGTTGAATTAATAAATCATAATAATTACGTGGAATTGTAACACGGTTGATACCATTGCCTTCAAATGTATCATGACGAACAAAATAATCGTAAATTTTATCTTTTTCTCCATATAATTTATGGACCCAATCACTGCATCCTTGAGTATCTTTCGGAATTTCAGATATTGGAATGCGTCGAATAAACATTTCAGCTTGACAAGAACGACCTTTTAGTATGCTTAGAAATGTTGGTTCAGCTCCATTATTTTTAAAGCCAACAGTCAAGTCGTATATTCCTGTGACTAAACACAAAATTCTTGATGATTAATTGGATACATCGATGGGTATTTTAACTTATCAGTATGTAGATAATTTATAGTTCTGTCGAGAAAATTGATTCTCGTTTTTAGAGACATGAGATCAAAAAGATGAGATACTACTACCCATCTTTCATCGTCATGTCTTATCAGAAAATAGCATTTTATTATTCTACTAATTCTTACAGTTCCGACTATAATATGTATCGGAACTTTTCCAACAATACGAGACGCGCTGTCGCCGTTACTTATATTCTCCTTTTCTTCCTGCTATGTTTTCTATGATTTGTCTTACGCGCTTTAATTGTTACTCATCATTTTCTCATTAGTCACTTCTACTCTTGTCATCACTGTATAATTTATAGGCCGTCTGAGATTCATTCATATTGAATTTTTACTATTTAGGCTATGTAGCTGAAAATACACTCACTAACCCCCCCCCCCAGTATAAAAGACCCCGGGTCTTCTATTATGTTCCAGCAAAAA
>OENM01001127.1:9681-26110 GCA_900239745.1 Rotaria magnacalcarata | reverse complement strand
TCAGGATTTATATAGAGCACACAATCGCTTTGTGACCACCATTGTGCCAGGAACGTAAATTCTATTAAAAAAAAAAAAAACAATAAACAAACACTTATTTTTGTAAGAATGATATCAATGTTTCGAAATTTATCCGAATGATTTTTGCTCGAGTAAGAGAAGATGAAAAATGTCTTGATTTCAGCAAAGAACTTTTCTTTTTGTAACCTTTATTAAATGTCAAACGAGAAACTATCCGTAGATAAAGTACAATAGAATCCATCTAGCAGCTAATCGCATTCTCGCTCATAGGTCAAAATCCATCAGGTAGATAAAAATGTTACTAACTGATGGTAATGTTTCGAAAAATTAGAAATTTGCTTAGAATATCAGTTGTATTAGTCCATAGCTGTAGTACTCGTGTACAGACACGTAGAATATGGAATCAGATCATTAGATGATATCACTGAGAGAAAAAATGATCACACCATATACAAGATAAAATGTAATGTAGTTTAGAGAACAATGTTTCATCCTGATAAAGAATATAAAGAAAAGCAAAAGGCGTCAAGACATACACTTCTGAGGCTTTGCTTAACAAGTGACTATAGTTTTTTTTGTCGAAACAAGCGATTTATTCTTAAGAAAATCGAGGACGAAAAAACAAATTCATTTTTTTTCGAATGTTTTATCTTGAAAATTAGCATCTGTTTTAGCTATTCTCATGGTTGAGTACTCGAGGATAAATTCTGGAGAATAATAAAATGTCAAAACATTCGAATACTTACGACTCCAAATGCCTAATGCTAAATAGCAATTAACCTTTCGATATAATTCTTTATTGAATGGCCATATTATACAAGAACATAATTGTAAAAAATTAATAATTAAACCACTAACAAAGAAAATATAACCAATAAAAGCAATGCTAATAAATGATGATTTAAACTCATTATAAATATGCATGATCTGAAAACATAACAAAAGAATTTAATTCGAATTTTTTTTGTTTAACAAATTATCTTTCATTTTATTTTCATCATTTATCAATGATATGAATAAAACAGGATATTCAATAAATGTTCTCTCGTGAAATAGATCGATTATTGTGTTGAATGAACGTTTTTCATATTTTCCATATTGTTTTCTTTTTTGGCCAAAATTTTCAATATAAACACAAGTTTCTTGTTCATTCGAATATTGTTTTAATTTTGAAAGACTTAACTCATTTATATTCAATGATTCATTTAGAGAATTCTGAAATTTGATCAACAGATTTGATAATGTTGTTTCGTTTGTTGGTAAACGTGTTATCGTCCATGCATAAAATGTATCGATAAAAAATCGACATTCAATATGCCAAAAGATGTCATGAGATTTTTTATCGAACCACATTTGATTTTGTTTATGCTTTGTTGAAAATCGAGGTAAATAGAGAACTTGTATAGATCCGTTTGTTCGTAATTTATTTTGTATTAATTTTTGAAAATGTTTTAATTCATTAAACGACTTCGTTTTATTTCCAAGTTCATTTCGTTTACTTGTTTCGACTTCACGATTGATTTCTTCGAGAAATCGATAATCTGATAATAGGTCGAGATCATTCATTTTAATCAATGGTTTAAATAATGTTTTATCTCGTTGTCCATTACAATCTAATGTTTTCTTATGAGCTAGACAACAAGATAAAGAACAGGTGCGCATTGAACATCGTGGACATGTATATTTTATTGGATTTTTATAACACATAGAACATTTTTTTGGATCTAGTAAAGTTTCCATCTAGAAATAAAATTTGATTATTCCAATGCAAGTCAAATTTTTATAAAAATTATAAAATTTCAAAATAGAAGCAGGCTAATATTTATATTATTGTGTAATTAGATCTACTTAAAAAATGAGCTAAACTCAAGGGAGAAACAGCGAATTTGAAATTGTAAGTTCACTGTGTCTCACTTGACTAAGCTTGTTGTGCATATGCTTAATTACTAAAATATATAGCTGTATTAGAATGTGTTTATGGTAAAATCTTAGAAGACTTTAACCATAGAAGTTTCGTTTATTCTATATGAGAACTTATATGGAAACCTTCATTTGATACTATTAATCCTGTTATCGCAACTATTCTTCAGCTATGCTCTTTCTTTCCTGCATTATCATATTTAAAGAATGACGACACCACATAACACCTAAAGGGCACTTATGATAAGTACTCGTCATATCAGATTCGCCACTTCAGTTTCTCAATCAAAGAACTATTCAAACAAAACTAAAATATTTTCTTTTTCCATAAAATATATCGAAGATAAATTCACGATCGACAAGTAAATATTAGTTTTTTACTCAATGATGAATCAAGAGCACTCGTCAATAAAACTTTAACATAACACGCCAAACTGAGAACAACAATATGAAAAAGAGTTCCGTCAAAGAACATTTACTCTTCTAAGAACAATGTTGATTTGCTAAGTCATCAATATTGAGAATGATCAACAACGAAAAAAGATTTCTACTGCGCAACGGCTGACAAAATCTCGAGCATTAGTTAATGAGAAAAACAACAGTCAACGTTTTGCATATTCATACGTCTATTAAAAACCTTTCTTTATACTGACAACTTGTCTTTTGTACAGGCCCACACTTATTTGAACACAAATAATCATAAGCATAAGAAAAAAACTCACTATATGAATGGAGAATCTAAAATATAAATGTACAACAATTAGATAACGTAATGAACTCATTAAGAAAAAAACATAATGCAATGCATTGAACTAGTTCAGCAAGGCAACGATTTTAGCAAATTATCGACAATAATCTAATTAAAATTGAATTTCTTATATTAATCTAAATCAGGGCAAAGAACATCGAAAGTTTACTCAGTTCAAATTGTTACTATGGAGTCGTATTATATTATAATCAATGGATTTAAAATGCGCCATTAATAAATTATATTTTATTCCAAAAGAAGAGAAAAAATTTCATTTAATATGATGTAAATCAATAAAATAGAATTACTTTCCATTTATTTTTGATTTAATTGATATCAATAGATAGAAGAGAAGTTTAACGTTTCTTTTCTAAATATAAAATTTTGATTCGATACATATTTATATCGAATCATTATCTGCATACAACGAACAATAGATGTCAGCAGTTCCGTTACACGATCAACAGTGTTCAGAAACTGAGAAAGGAGAATTCCTAAATTGAAGAGAAATTATCAGCAACACCATGATAATGTTTCAGGGAAACGAGAACTGATCAATGAAGTTCCTTCATCGTTCCACGATTCATGAAAGTCAAAATAATGCTTTCTCTGAAATACTTTTTGTACCGCAGCATTCATGTACACAAATTTCCGGATGAAGATGAGTATAACAGCAAAAACTATCGTGAATATTGTATTTTATTATTATTTTAGTATTCGGGAATCTGCGGGGAAACAGAGGAGAAATTCCTATTTCACAGCCATCGAACACCAATAAAATTTCTCGTCCATAAGTAACATTCGCTTCAACATCAAATACCGCAGATATAAGTAAATGCAACTAAGAGTGTTTCGCATATCTTTCAATACACACTTTATTTAGAATAGAACTTCTAGAAATACAAACAAATCATGAAAGCAAGATAAGTCAATATCAATCTGAATGTCAGTCTTTGAAAAATGTCAATCAAGTGTTCATTCGTAGTTGAGTATTGTCGTTAGTGTGAGATGGTACTTAGGTAGTTTTTTCGACGTTTTCGGATATCAGCTCGGTATTCGATACACTTGAGTCTATAATAAATGAAGGGAATATAAAAAAGTAAATATTATATTTCTATTGAACTTTATCAGAATTTCATAAATCATGCTTCCATATATTAACTATTTGAAAGTTCTCCTCAATTTCAAGCGCCTATTGGTAAAATTTCAAAAGAGAAATTTCGTTTAGGGCAATTGAATTGTATAGAAGTGCTTATATAGAGATATATTCTAGAGTTAAACTAAACTAGTACGTAACATTAGCTCTCGATCTTTCAATCAGATATTGTGAAATATTTGTTGAAAAACCAATTAGCATTCAAAAAGTTTCTAACATTAGATAGAAAAGATGCTCTACTAATATCTAGGTTCTGTATTCATTGACATCAATGTTGGATTTCATCAGAATAGATATTTAATGAAAATAGTTATGTTTTGTATTCAAGAACTTTATGACATTATATTACATACAACTAAAGGATTTACTATACCCAGTGGTTCCGACGTACCTGTTGTAATGCTTTCAGGTTGAAGAATATTATGTGCATTATTTTCTGTTTCGGGCGGATCAGATTTTGTTTGTTGTTTATGTGGAGCCATTTTCCCGTGTGCATCTAATTGAGAATGTGTTGTCGATTTTTCATGTGCGTCTTTGTGCGAATGATGCCCATCTGGCTTATGATGCGGACTATGCGAAGCATGTTTGTCATGCACAGTGACGTGAATTGCTGCTTCTGCTTTTTCGTGCATATCAGAATGTCCATGAGCGTTCTTATGCGAGTCTTCAGTATGCAACTTATGACGTGGACTGTGTTGACCTCGTTTTTCATGTGCATCCGCGTGACTGGCTGATTCCAGTGTTTCATGTGCGTCTTTGTGTGGATGGTGAGCGTCGGGCTTACGATGTGGACTATGCGAAGCACTTTTCTCATGAGAAACGACGTGAGTCGTCGCTTCTGCTTGTTCATGCGTATCAGAACCTTGATGGATGTCCTTGTGTGAATCTTGAGGGTGCAACTTATGACGTGGACTGTGTTGACCTCGTTTTTCAGCTACATCCGCATGGTCAACTGATTCCAGCGTTTCGTGAGCGTCTTTGTGTGGATGATGAGTATTCGGTTTACGATGTGGACTATGCGAGGCTACTTTATGGTGTGCATCGCTATGTTCATGGGCTATAGTATCAGAATCATGGTGAGCTTCGATTTTGTTTTCGCTTGGTTGATCGTGCACTGGTCTATTTTCGGATACTAGTTATAAAAAAAATAATACAAGGCTTCAGTTGTTTCTGAGTGTGAGCACTAGTTTGATATTTGAATCTAAGAATTATTTTCATCGTCTCCTCTATCTCGATAGTCTTTTAATTTAACTGGAGGAGGTAAGAGAATGATAAAACTTTTGTTTGAATAATAAAATTTAGGAATAATATAGGTATTAATGGGGAAAAAGAATTCTTATTTCAGTGAATGGAAACTATTTTTTTTTCAACATTCAAATGAATGCGAAATTCGTCATCAAAGTAAAAACAGTGAATTCAATTTATAAAAATCACATTCTAATCGAGCATTTGTACCTTGATGATGAGTACCTTTGGCATGGTTAGCCGGGTGAACATCCAGAGTGACATGTTTTTCAGCATTTGGATTGTGATGTGAGAGGGTATGTTGATGACCTTCTGTTTTCGCATCATTTGTGTTTACTGCTGTAGTGTGCCCAGTTGTATTTTTGTTTTGGTCATGAGTTTGGTTCAAATGAGAGTTATCGGACACTTTGTTATGAGCCGTGTTCGATGAGGACATTTTTTGTTTGTTTGCAACTTACTTCGCCGGTGAAAGTAATTCAACTGGCGATGCTTGCTTCATACAAAGACAGCCAGAAGCCATCAATCTTCAGAAGCAGTATTAATTTAACTATTTATTTGGGAAGAAATTCTTTTGTCCTGATGCTGTTTTGCGTTGTAGCAACGCACGAAACAATAGTTTGTCAAGGTCGAGAAGCAAATAAGAATAGAAAAAGAACGAACAAGATCAGTGAGTGCATATATTGAAAAAAATTAAATTATACAAGATATAGTTTCTGTCGTTTCAGATGAATGTATATAGCAATGTGGTTCCGTAAAATCTAGTATTAAATTGGATACATGATTTTACAGTTTGCTTGACTCTACCAAAAACTACAGTCGTCCTGATAAAATTTGAATTAATTTTTCGAACATCGATCAAGGATTATATGCGCAGGAGCACATGTCTACACGATTGTTGCCAGTACATCTTCTTTGTAACTATTTTAAATTATTTTAAGCGCTTGATATATTTGTTCTGAGTCAAAAATAATGAATGATCAAACAGCTGCTTCTCGTGCACTAAGTAAACCAAATCTTGCATATATATCTGTTTGGTTTCAAACAAAGTCAATCTATATTTGTCTATAATATTGCCATTTACGATCAAGTCTAGAGCATGTAAATCAATATTTAAACGATATTTTTGTCATCCTAAATTAGATTTCAAAGAGGAATTTTAGAATCTCTTTATAGAACTAACACTTTTTATCATGCTATATATTATGTAAAGAAATGCAACCAATCACAGTTTACTAATTGTTAAATGTTTTAAACAAAACACATGTAGTATATGAATTCACTGAGCATATTGTACGGTTGTCAATACACCGTTGATATAAAATGTTCATCAATTATTAATAAAATATTATCGAAATCTTAAAAAATAATTTCGGGGTCTCACTGTGACTATTATGTAGTCTGCCTGGATGAGCTCTATCAACCTGAAGTTACGGTGTTGCGGAAGGGTACTCAAATTTACCATTATTTGTCATAAATAGACACAATGAAAAGAACCTATACTAAGAATGATGAATAGTAAAAGATATATAGAAAGGACATACGTAAAAGAAAATATTAGTAATAAACTATGACGTTGCCTGGAATTTTTCTATCTTGTTGGAAACATTACTCGAATAAATTGCTTGAAGGAACTTATATGATTGATGCATCGTTCTTTATTATCTCACAAGCTCAGAATGGGCGACAAATGTTACCCTCTTTATATGCTACATAGAAACGAGCACGTTATTTTCTCTCTCATTGAGTGCCCGCACCGATAAAAAGCAAAAATGGCAATTATTTTGATACTCAAGGCTATCAAAAGCTTACTCCTTTTTGTTCTGGCACTCGCAAAGAAGAAACATATTTAGTTACCATTGCATATGCACACATACAAACAATCATCTTGTTGTTTGCTTTTCTTACACTCATGGTGAAACAGTAGGTTAGCTAGTTATTCACGTGATATACTTCTATCTTATCAAGCAGTCCACCTGAGATTCTAGTTAAGACCGAAAAATCCATTTTCAGGACAAATATTTGTTTTCGAAATTCTGATAAGATGATGAAAAGAAAAAGATATCCAGGCTTTTCAAAATGCAAGTGATTTTGCTAAGGAGTTCAGTACACTCCATTCCTGATAGTCGCTACTGAAGGTACCGCTATTTGATACTCTACCAAAATATGAATAAAAGGATTTTGCTTATCAGATGGTCAGCTTTCTATTATTTGTTTCTTTCATTCTCATGCGATACACGTTAGTATGATGTAAATTGGGCGTCTTATTGATCATTTCCTTCTGTTCCCAGTTGACCGATCAATACACTAGATCATCTCACAAGAGAAAATTTTCACTTGACTAATAATTTCCAAGTTCTGATGACGTGAATTTGGAAGCCTCGAATGCAGCATTTAAAGCAAGAAAAAGAAACCATGTTCTTAAAGTCCATATCGAAAATTATTGCAATTTCACTAGAGTTTTAGCTGTTAGTTATCAGTTTCCGAAATATTTGCATGAGACTATTGAGATTTGGAGTTCTTTTTTACTAACATTATATTTCCTTAATCAATACTATCATATCAATGAGTGCGTCCACATTATATTGTAATCGGTAGGTCTGACGAGGGAAGGTCTCCAAGTGATACCAACCATTCGGGTTCATATTGTGCTCATAAGTAGGATCCAGTGAGACTAGAAAAAGCCTAAAATATTTCGTGCCATTAGGCCTTTCTTTCACAGTTATGAACATTTTACTGATTTTTCGACGTTGGACAAGGAATTTATAGAAAAACTGAATGAAGGAATTTCGAACTGAAATTTTTCCTAACAATAGGTTTCATCGATGTTAGAAGGTTCCAAAAGTTTCAGTGAAAACGGATGCATCGTTCTCAAGATATTGAATATTGATGAAAACGGCCATTTTCCAAAAAATGTCGTAAAATTGACTTCTCTTCAATATTCAATATCTCGAGAATGATGCATCCGTTTTCACTGAAACTTTTAGAATCTTCTAACATCGACGAGACGTACTGTTAGGAAAAGTTTCAGTTCGAAATTCCTTCATTCAGTTTTTCTATAAATTCCTTGTACAAGGTCGAAAAATCAGTAAAACGGTCATAACTTTGAAAGAAAGGCCTAATGGCACAAAATCTTTTAGGATTTTTCTAGCCTCACTAGATCCTACTTAGGAGCACAATATGAACCCGAATGGTTGGTATCACTTGGAGACGTTCCCTCGTGAGCTCGTTACGCTTTCCCCTCATTCTAAATCAACTTAGATTTTATCTTAGTATAATGAAAAGAAACGTGATTGAAACATGTCTTTTTCATTATGATCTTCCAACTTTGATGTTGCATAACAGAAGATAAGAAAAGCCGACCACGCTTTGAGTGATATATACATGTCACAAGTAACTTTTTTCTCGTGACATATTCTACCTGAGATTCGTTTGAGTAAACACACTGATAATTTATATGATATCTTGACTATTTTTGCTTCTATAAGTTTGAAATATCGAGAGAATATATAACGAAGAGCATCGTGTCAGAAAGTCAACGACAGAATTAAGAATATCTGGAAAAAATGCAAAATCTAGAAGTACTTTATATAAAGTTAAAAGTGAGAAAATATAAGATTTTTTCATGAATGTGTTTCTCTTTTTATTTCGTTGGTTAGTGTATCTTTTTCTTAAGATTTTTATGTAAGTATAAAACAGAAACGATAAGATCGAAGAAAATAATAATTCGCATTCTAGACGTACTTCAGTAAAATGAGATTAAAGATGTGACTTTTGAACTATTTTACCAACAGAATAGGTACGACTACCTGTGCTCAACTGTCCCATTTACTGCAATACAGTATAGTCCATTCCTTTATATTGACATTTTTTTTGTTGAAAATCAAAACCAAATTACAGTAACAGCGTTTACATATATACTTCTTTATTTTTTCTCTTAGACAAAAGTCTTATTATATTTGATTGTACAGAAAACAAATGAAGAATCATCAACGTTATTTTCAATACAATAACTGAGATCATGTCGTCCCAAGTTTTTCAGTCGGCTAGTGAAATTTCCACATATTTTCGATGTGATAATTGTAGTATGATATTGAATAAAGTTAGTTGGAAGCAATGCAAAATATGTCAAAGGTTTGACTTATGTGAAGAATGTGCAAATATTGGCTATGATAAATTAACACGCGAAGCTTGTAAGCAGCACCAAAAGCTCCACCTGGATCTGTCCAGTGATGGATCAATTGTCAATGATTTGATGCAATTGGTATTGGTCGAAGAAGCGGTAAAAAATGATGTTGAAGCTCGTCGAAAAAGAAGAGAACATATTTTGACGAGAGTTTTAAAGGACGATGAGATTCAAGATGATTATGATATGGCTGCTTTGATGGAGGAATTAAAAAAAAAGGAAGAATTATCCTTGTTCTCTAAAGATGATGAAGTGTCTCAACTGAATTCGATCATCTTAAAATACAACTTAAAAGCAAGTCAACGACGTATCCGTGTACTCAGCTTAGATGGAGGAGGTTAAATTTAAAAAAATGTTGAGTTTNATTCCAAAACCGTTCGATTCTAATAATTCAAATCACAAGCAATTATTTCATGAAGCGCAATTGGAGTTCACGAAAAACTTTGATTATTTCGTTGGTACCAGTACAGGCGGACTTATTGCTTTTTGTTTGGCTATCAATTATAATATATTGGATATGCAAGAAATCTACTCCAACGCTAGTCATTATTTCAAGAAGAATTTTTTCGGACCCGTTATATACTCCAAATATGATCCTATTCGTATTCATACTAAAATTGAAGAGATTATTGATTCGATTCACTTTCCTGTTGAGAAAAAGATAACACACGAAAATGCTACTTTACTCGATATACGTAATCTATTGAATCCTGATAACATCATTGATGATGCACGCATTGAAGCAGCACGTATGAAGTATGGAGATTTACTAGAATTTACTGATGTAATCAATAATAAAAAAGAAGGTGCCGATACGACTCAAGGGGGCACCTTTCAACTTGCAACACGTGAAAAAGTGTTACTTATCACAGCCTATAACACGACTCGAAACTGCGTCTGTGTATTTAATACAAGTTATGCTAAACATTGGGGATATCGTATCGTAGATGTTTTAAAATCCACAATGGCTGCTCCGACTTACTTTCCACCACATCCAATATATCCAACAAACAAAGGTAAAGAAGAATCTTCATCAAAAACTACACCTGAGCTATTTATTGATGGAGGTGTATTTGCTAATGATCCTGAATTAGCAGCATTGTGGGCTGTACGAATACAATGGAAAAAACCAGTCAACTATCATTTACTTTCGATAGGAACAGGTTGTTATACCTCGACATTATCATCATCGACTTGGGGAGGATATATGGGATGGGTATTCAACGGAGGAATTCTAGTTAATACACTTATGGATGCTACGCGTAGTTTCACGGAAATAATCGGAAGTAACTTAGCCAATCTTAGCAATTTAAGACGAATGAAATTAAATTATAAAATAACACAGCCTATAGCATTAGATGATACAAAATTTGCGGAAAAGTTTGATAAAGAATGGGAATATTTGAAAAATGAACAAGACTTTAAAGCTCTTATTTACTTCTATGATAACTACATTAAAAAAGATCATGCCGACGATGAGAACGATAAAAAGAACAATTGATTATTCATATATGAACATGTTTTTCAACGTATTTTTGATTTTTGAAAAGTTATTTTCTACTCTTAATCGATAGTCGTCGATTATATCTATGAAAAGATGTTTAAAAAGCATGCAGATGCCAAACCCAAGTATTCTCATCAATAGATTCAAGTAATTATTGACAGTTGCGTTGAATGAGTAATCCGTTATTTTTGGCAAACATACAGTGGAACTATCATCATGTAATAAAAAAAATTAGCTTCCATACTATTGAGATGTTCTACAGCATTTTTTCATAGTTTATATTAATCAAATAGATTTATTACAATAATGAAAAAAAAAATTTCTATAGCAGAGGTTTCGATGGATGAATTTATTAGTGTTAATCAAACGAATAGATGTCGTCTGACAGTATTGATTTAAATCATACATTATATACATAAAAATGAAAATAATTCTTTTGTTTTAGTCTTTGTAGTTCTTGATGATGATATTGAAATAGCGAAATATGTCGAATTTAATTTAATTTTTGTGTACTCAAAAAGTGATTACACTCTAGAATCGGTCAGTGTGTCCGTCCGTAGGCACGATAACTTTCGAAAGGAGAGTCAGATCGCGATGAAATTTTCCAAACAGTTCAATCTCATGAATATCTCGGTCGAGTTCGAAGATGAGAAGGATCCCTCAAGAAATGGTTGAGTTATCGAAAAAATTGTCATTTTTGACCAGACCCTCCCTGAGAGGGGGGGGGGATACAGGGATCTTTTTCAAAAACAAATTTTTCTCAGAATTATTCACAACATATATAAATCGACTCAGTTTTTGACGCCGATTCCGAATCTGATATTAGTTTTGAACTAAATCGTAGCTTTTTAACGAAACATCGTCTGAAAAACGTCTCAAAATGCACAAAAACTGCGTCTAGAAATCAAATTGACTAGTTTCTCATGATAATTTTGGTGTGCAGACATTCTAGAATGACTCATATGTCCCACGCAGTTTTTGCAGTACACATAACTCTCGGATGAAATCCGAAGTTTCCACATTTATTTGTTATATTGTCAATTATAAATAAAAATAATGCACTTCTATCTTTTTTTGTTGCTCAAATATGAAATTAATATTGTTATATAATCAATTATTTATTGCTCATTTAATATCATAATATTTCTGATTTCGTATTATAATATTGCTCAAATAAACATTTTTTATTGCTCAAATAAATACAAGCCATTGGAAACTATTTTCCAACAAATTCTTATGTACAGCATCCAGATGAAGAAAAGCAATATAATGCATGATTGATGGACAAGTATTAAAATACTGATGTTGTTAAATTTTTGTATTTTCAAAAGTTAATACAAGAAAAAAATTGTAAAGATTTATATTGATTTAAATATAATAATAAAAAATGTCCTTTTCTTATTTGATTGGATAATTAGAGGGTGTGGGTGTGCTGGGAAAATGTCGACAGCAACATGTCGGAAACAGAAAAAGTGAAGAAAAAACATCGAAAGGAAAAATGTCGAAACGTACATATTAACGTGGAAAAATGTCGAAAGTGAAAAATAAAAAAATAATGATGCCTCAAGTATATGGCGATTCTAATCACATATAATTGATTGTTTTTTCTTATAGCTTTACTAATGTAGAATTTTAGCCAGTATTGATAGGGATGACTAACTATTGATACAAGTAAAATAAAGGATTTGAATAAAGTAACAACAACTACTAAGTATTGGATATGCACTCCCTAGCCGAATTTGTTTTACATCCGCAGGAAAAACATGAACATCTTGAGTAAGAATGTCATGCGCTATGGACACATCTTGAGACTTTTCAGTGATCTCAAGTTCTTAAACTTCTTGCTCATGCGCTTGAATTTTTAGCTAAACATTTCTGTTATTAAAGAACTTTTTCAATTTTTTTCAATTTCACGTTCAAAATAGCTCAACTTTTAATAAAAATGTATAGTTACATTTTTTTGTANCTATGGACGCATCTTGAGCTCAAGTCTTGGCAAGCGCTTGAATAAAAAAATTCGATTAAGGCTATTAATTATTGTGCAGCTAAAGTGCATACTGATTCAAATAATCGATGGATGAAAACTGTTTGCGATCATAGTCATCTTCCTGGAAAAGAAAAACTTGCGGTCCGTGAAGCGCGTGAAAAAATAACATTTTTTAAAATTTTTCTCACCCTTACCATTTCAACTTAATTTCATACAACAAAGCATGCACTATATTATTTAAAATTCTCTAAAATATTAACCTGGAATGTTTCATAGAGTTTCATGTCAATATTATTTTTTCGACATTTTTCCTTTCGACATTATGACGGCCAACCAAGGATAGTACTGACACCCACGCCCTCAAGCGAAAGAAACACTTCTAAAGTAAAATTGAATACATCATTTTGACAAACGAACAAAAAATTTGAATTTATTGATATCACAAGCTTCTAATTACACTTTATGGAAGATCTCTATTTGTTTTTTATGTGTACATACCACTTGACACATAACTTGCAAGCATAGAAACAATCAAACATAATCAACTCGTTTTATTTCATATGAATCTCTCTGAAGTTGAGGGAACTACTTAAATCTATGAGAGATTTTCTTCATGTGAATGGTAATGTGTAGCTGATATCAGAGTAAAATGCAAAATTATCAAGAATACTAGTTATTTCGAGCCAGCATCTTGGAATTGTCGAGTACAGAAAAATTCAATATGACATGGTAGTCGAACTGAAAAAAGACGATATATGGAACGTATCTGTCATGTTGATGAAGCAGCAAAGTTTCGATCTTGTTAGGAACGCAGCCCAAGAGGACTTAGAAATATTGATCCGCACCCGTGCAAAACTAGCATTCGTCTTTTTCGCATTTCGATTCTACGTCTGTTGTTCTCTTCTTATCTATGCTTGTGTTTACTTTGTGAATAGTCTTGGTGTATAAACTTTGGTAGTACGCAATCGACTATTTTGAATTAAATGATCAGCAAACGAAAAATAAAAGAAGCAAATAGTTTATATTGGAGATTGCAATCGATTCTTAAATTGTTTAAGAATGCGTTTGACTTGTCCTACTGATTTTCTGTATTATATGAAGCATTTACTTTCATAATAAAATGTGTTTTTATCTGCATGTCGATATCAACGACACCCGCAGAAAAAGAGCAGCCATTTTAGATATACGAGGATATTAAAGAACTGAAGTGACTGAAGAATAAACACCAAAGACATAAAAACGAATATTTATCCATCGTAAGTTCTAGTGAAATCATGAGTAACATCCAAATGATACAATCTTCACGCTTCGAAAACCTTCCAAATGAAATCTTTCACGAATTGAAATCTTATCTTACTGCTAACGATCTATATCTAGCTTTTTTCGGTCTTAATACTCGTTTTAATGAACTTCTTGGTTCTCTTAGTAATCTTCATTTTGAAATTCGCTCTGCTGTTGACGATCAGCGTACTGCAACTAAGTTTTTCGGTTCAAGTATTATTAGCGCTAGTGTCCGTCACGATAGTCATGCAACATCTATTTCATCAACATTTTCACATCTTCGTTCGCTCACACTTCAACGTGCAATTCGATTGACATCGACTACGTTTTCAACTATCGAAAGAGTAACGCTTGATCTATCCAATATGCGACTCAAACATGCTGCTTGTCTGTGCCAATGGCTCTTTTCTGATCGTGGTCAGTCTCTCCGTGTCTTTCATCTCATACACAGAAAACGTCGTGCTGTTGGTCATTGGAAACCATTGATTGATTCTATTCGTGGTCAATCGTCGACATTGAAACTATTCATTTACGATGTTCAACCCACGGTTGAATGGAATGCCTTCGTTCACTTTCTCAGCAAGATGCCTAATTTGGAACGGTTGATCGTTAAAAAGTTAAATACACGCAATCGTTGGGCACAATGCAATCTTGCAGAGACACTCAAAAAGAATGTACCAAATCTAAATTTTCTTTCAGTCCGACTTACATTCTTAAACCATAATACTCTTACGATTTCAAATGATGATGATGATCGTCGTCTTCATCCATTATTTACGCATGTTATCTCAATGAAACAAAGAAAATTAAGTGGTTTCAATTCTACAGTCATAATTTCATCGTGAACCCCATAAATACTTACACTAAGAACAGTACTCTCACATGTTTTATAACATTATCACTTATTTCAACGTATAACTCATATTGAAATATCCTATGTTTCAAGTAAAGAAAAATTACCATCAACATGATGACGGTATGCAAATGGCGATATTATGTACCTTTTATGATATTTTAACGCTCCATTCTAGAAAATTTTATTTTATGCTTTGCGGTAGAAGAATGAGTGTGAGCATGGAATGCCAATATGTTTTTGAGGATGGAATTTAAAAGAAAATAGCAAGTCAACAATGTTATAAAATAGTAAAAAAAAGAACAAAGTGAATATATGAATGAAGATATATGTATATACAATTGTTTTTTAACTTTTCTTGTCTGTGTTTGCATATGGATGAACAGAGTGCTGTAAAAGTCGAGACTCTATAGGCTTAAGCTATGATAGTAATTAGATCTGACTACCACGACTTCGTTCAGTTATCATAATTACGGCAGTGTGACCTATAAACAGCACTATGTTAAAAGCAGTACAATACGTTTGCATCCGCTAAATTTGATTGTTTGATTGTTTGAGGGATAGAGTTTCATTCGAACTTGCTTTTTCAGATAGATCAATTAAGTAAATATTAGTTTTAAGGAGTAGATATCGCATCATGAAAGAAAATAAATGTACAGCATTTCAATCATAATGTTCAGTTTTCAAAAAGGAGAGCAAGATGTATAGGTCGGAACAAATTTTATCAATGATTCTTTATTATTGAAGTAATCAGGGCAAAATCTCAAAATTAGTGATAGCTAGTTCAGATCCTAAAATTCGTGCCACATATATAGAATATTGAGTAACTGAAACGTGATCACTCTTTCAAGGATGGATCAGTGCCCGATATTTGAAATCACAAACGTTTTTATTCATTAAATTTTTTGAAACAAGCTAGTTTTTCTGTTTCGCTACTGAAATTAATAAATGACCAACGTTTAAAGTAGAGTCCTGCAGGTCAACCTTGCCCTACCCTGCCCTGCAGGGCAGGGTAGGGCAGGGCAGGGTTACAAAAAAATATTTAGGGTATACGTAGGGTGTAGCTCATACAGATAAAAATTTTATAAAGTATAACTTAATATATATTTCTGACATCTTTTTGATCAAAAACAGTGTAAAAAGTGATATCATAATCCAAATCAAATTGATAGAATAGCAACGAACGGAAAACAATGGCCTATTGTTTAGTATTATTTTTACATAAGCTGACGAGTTCAGTCACTTTTGATTGTTTGTCGAATAAATGTGCATGTAAACGTAATAAAAAATGTCTTCGAAATCATCTCGACATGAACGTATTTTTAGTACGAACGGGCAAGTTTTGGAAGAGAGAAAGCAAAATTTAAGTGGTGATGTTTTAAATGACATTTTATTTTTAAGAAATTTTCGAAACATTTATTAATTTTGTATTTGATTCTCGTTGAAAATCAATAAAATATATTAAAACAAAGTGAAGAAAAACTTCATGCTGACTTTTACTTGGACCTTAAACTCTAAGGATATGATAGGG
>OENM01001126.1:31877-43598 GCA_900239745.1 Rotaria magnacalcarata | reverse complement strand
ATAATATAACCATCGTTATTGCTTACGCACCTTTTCTCTATACTACAGAAATCTACCCAATAATCTTTGACTTTGTTCTCCCCTTCTCACTCGTCATTGCTAGAATGAAGAGGAAGTAGGCGAAAACCTCGATTTAAACCGTCAAACGTGTATATTTTCTTCGAAAGTATACAAGAGTTTAATAAAATCTGCCTATTTGCTGTAAAATGGTGAAATAAATTCTACTACTCGGTGAAAAACTGGCAAAAAAAACTACTTAACTGCTTCTAAACAATGAAATGTATTCGATCAAGCATGATAAGAAGCATATACGTGCATGTCTAAGGTGTATTTTTTTCCACGTGATTCTGAGTGATTCCGACTGATTCCATGTGATTCCGAGTGATTCCATTGATTCCATGTGATTCCAGATGATTCTATTGATTCTGTGTGATTCTATTGATTCTATTGATTCTGAGTGATTTTGTGTGATTCCGATGATTCTATCGCCATAGAATCAGCTGTTTCCCCCTTGGAAATTATTTTATTATACTTGTACCATCTTGATGTGTTTTCAATTGTGGATCACACAGTATTTTTATTGGTGGAAATTTATCTTCGACTGCAAATCTTAATGCTTGTCGAGATACGAAAAATTCTTTATTTTCGTTTGTATGTTGATCGTCACTTAAATTTTGATTTACGCGGTTTGTTTGTTCATGAGCGCAGTTATTATCCAAATATTGTATATCATTTTCACTATCTGGTTGATGCTTTTCCAAGTTTGACGATTTATATTTGACACTTCTTCTTTTTTCAATCTTTTCTTCTTCATCATGTGAATGTGTATGACGGGTTATTTTGTTTTCTGTTCTACCATATCCACGCAATGACGATGTTATTGTTCTACTTTGAACAAAGGAACCAAGCCTTGGTACTTTGTTTCCTCTTTTGTTTGATTTTCCTTGATGTTGCCATTCCAAGTCACCAATATTTTGATTTTCAGTCTCAGTATTTTCATCAGAATCTAATTGATTTTCATCCATCTTACTTTCGGTTCTTTTTAGTGAAGATTTAGTATTGTTTTTATTGTTGTTTGTCGCGGATGTATGTTTCATTTGTTCATAAAGTTATTGTAAGTTTTCGTGGTCACACATGCGATCTTTTTCATTTTTGTTCATATTTGAATAGTGATAGAAATCACTCATTTTTTGGTTGATGTGATTTGTAGATATTCTTGAATAATTGTGAATAATTATCGTAAATATCTTAATTATATAAGGCACGAGCTAACGCACTGTATATGTGTTAGCGGAGGAGGAGGAACGATGAAGCGTCCACCTTCATCGTGTAAAGATAGAGAATGATGTACAATAGCAAACTACACTGTCTATCTATCTGATTGGAGACGATCATAGTTTTTCTTACATTTGGTTCGACTATCCCACTTATAGTTGATCATCAGACGCCGTTTCCAAGTATATTCATGCTATTGATCAGATTCAGTCACACGGCGTTTATTTTGTTGAAAACGACAGCATAGATCAAAAGGAAAATTCGAATGTGTTATTTTTACATGCTCTCCACCCGCTAATGTGTCTGACGGCATTGATGCTCGTGACTGTTCTGATAGTGATGACGATAATGAGGCATATATCTGGAATTCCCACCATGATTTGCCGGTTTACAGGCTATCGTACCATCTGTCAATGATATGCTCTTTGTATCTAGAATATCTTTATGTATATATATATATATATATATATACGTATATCTGTTACATAATGTTTAAATGATTGATCATTAAAGAGTACTTTGCCATTAAAATCATAAGTTTCTCTTGGTCTGATATTCAAGAAAATAAAAACAAAAATACAAGTATAACAATTTTTCTATCTAATCGTTTTTCTAGTCTCATTTTTAATTGAAATTAAATTACACATTTAACAACTTTTTGAAAGTATTGAACCTTCAAATTTCGTTTGGCCTCAATTACGAAATGATAGAAGAAAACATTTTGTCAGTTTTTCTTTCAGATATAAACTGTTTTATGTTGCTATATAATTTTTATTGGACTCCGTTTTTGCGCTTCATTGTATTGTGCAAGTTCTATAGTGTCTCTTTGGCGACATGGAGAATATCAATCATTTTCTAGTCTGGATATGTATTGAGATTTTCTGATAAATCAAGTTTTAACAAATTGTTTTTAAAAATATTCTTGAGTTTATTGAATCTTTAATAGTTTTTCACTCTCAAGAGAATCAAGAAAGGTTTCCTCTGATATCAATAATTAGTTTGAAAAAAACCGAAATAAATATTTTGTTAAAATAATGACTAATTGAGAGAACTAAAGAATTTTTGATGCTCTTTACCCATGTCGTGCGAACCGGTCCAAAACCGTCGGTTAACCGCGGTTATTTTTTACAAAAAACGGTTAACCGCGGTTCCCTAAGCCATTTTTATGACTTTCCAGCATAAAAACCGACGGTTAACCGCGGTTAAGCGCCCAGTTAACCGGANTCCGGTTAACTGGGCGCTTAACCGCGGTTAACCGTCGGTTTTTATGCTGGAAAGTCATAAAAATGGCTTAGGGAACCGCGGTTAACCGTTTTTTGTAAAAAATAACCGCGGTTAACCGACGGTTTTGGACCAGTTCGCACGACATGGGTAGTAGATTACAAATTAGTAAAAGGAATGCATGAACTCGGATTTTTGGGTAATCATAAATAATCAGACTTGTTCGAACTTAAATACGATGTTACTAATATTCCGATGGAATCAGTACAGTTGTATTCCCTACTTAGGCTGTGAGTGTGCATGTGGATGTTAGCTTAGACCCTCTCTTAACCCACATTCATACCTCACACCCACACCCACACCCACATTAGAATTAGCTACTGCTTTGTTACTACCTCGAAAGTAGCGCTACTTTTACTTCTCACTGAAAACACTTTTGATTGCCTCATGTATCAATGAAATTCTACCAGTAATTTTGTGAAATGCATGACTGTCAACCGTGGAACATTTGAGACAGCATGTGCTTTTCTATTTCTTACTAGAAAAACGTGTTCTCGACACAGATATCGTATGAAAAAGAAGCAAGACTGAAAAGAAAGCTTTACGCCTCAGTATTGCGCAAGAGCTAGATTCTATTATGAAACTCGATATTTTACAGCAGACATGTTACTTGCACAATCTCTATTCGTTGCAACTTCAATAGGTAGTAGATGCTGATACATAACAGCGAGCCGCGATCGATGGCCAACAAATGAATATTACGAGACTAAAGCTTAATATTGGTTCTTCGGAACCACGGTTGTCGATCAATCCGATACTCGCTCTATTTTTTTCTCTGCTTGGGTGTGGGTGAGAGCTGAATATGTAATTATTTCAGCAATAGATATCTGCTTCCACACTCACACCCACACCTACATGCATATACTTATCAGTCGTCTAACTAATTCAGAATCACGAAAATACTGTATTAGCTCCAATTTTGACCAATAACTCGGTCAAAACTTGACCGTTTTTTGAAAAATCATACATATACTGAAAGAGGAGACTTCAATGCAAATTTCTTTGAAAAAAACTCAATTTCGATTTTTCTTCGAAGAAATGTTTTTTTTAAAGGAGGAGTGGTCCCCTTAAATTTTCAATTTTGTCTAAAAGAATTCTAGTCCATGTTGGAATTCCAATTTTAACCGGTCAAATTTTTAATTTGACTGAATCTTAGCTTTGTCCTCAACATATATATGCGACATATATTTTTGTCGAAACAAAATCAAAGAATTATTTTTAGTATTGTAGTTATCATCAATTTGTTTTAATATAATTTTTACTACCACACAGTCTGATGCTCGGAGAAAGAAAATTTCTGGAAATGAATAATGAATATGTTACAACAATGAACTGTAGGGAGGTTACAAAATTGGTGTGATAATAAACAGGGAGACGTAACTAACCCAAAGTTTGATTCAGCTGTTATAAGATCAGAAACGTGAACAATGATTCATACCAGTGTCACAAAAAAACAGTGCCGGTTGCAACTCTAGTGTAAATTCTAAGTACGCGAACATAACTATCTGAAGAAATTTTCTTTCAATAATCTTGGTCAACTACTATAACGATGAGTTATTTTCAGTTTAAGCAGAGTTTTCATTCTTTTCAGGAGTCAAAAAACTGCATTTTTTAATGTTTTTGATCATGTTGTTTTCTGAAATATCTTCTAACTGACAAATACATTTTGAAACGTACAACTTATGATTTATATCGTCAAAATGTACGAGAACAATGAAAAAATAAACAAAGCAACACAATAAGATTCCTTCTTTTTCACAGAATGATTTCATCACAATTATGATGCGCATTCTTTTTACTTTTCTCGAAATATATAGTCTAAGTGAAATTTCTCTTGTGTTAATAGTTTGCATCATATAAAAGTGACGACCTTATTTTCATTCGCGTTTACATTCTAATTCTGCTGAACAGCAACAACATAGTTGTCCACGAATTTAAAAACACTCATTGCTCTGCATCGAAATTTACCATACGAAGAATAACTTTCTCGTCTATTACCATAATATGCCGAAAAGACAGGAAAACTTTTCTTCCTGAGTCAAGTCAACTCCTACTTAACAATTCAAAATCTATCGATGTAGAAAGTTTCATTAGCTTGTTCTCGAGATCCATAGCTGATAGATGTCTAAATAATTATTACGTTTATCTTACAGTAGTTCACTTATTAAAAAGAAGAATTTTTTAAATCCCGACGCATATGCTGGGTAGAGCAGCCCAATTAAGTTACAAACAAAATGATTGTACCAGCCGAACACCAAATAGACCGCAGTGATACTGAATATAGCTATAGAAGATCAATAAGCAAACAAGAAAAGAATGATTTTAAGATAATATACCCATAGCAACGAGAGGAGATTGAACACCGGTCTTCGTTTCAATGAAATCGAACACTCAGTCGAGAGGACCGTTGGTAAAAAATGCACTTACTTTTTCTTTGAGTTTAGTAAAATATTGTTTGAATTTATCAGCCATATTACTTCTTACTTGAATAAAAAATCTGCAATGCAAAAAGAACAACAGATAAGTTCTTCAAAACTCGTCATACGAAAAAAGTCATTCAACTGATCATGAGCAATAGTTTAATAAGTTTTTCTTTACGATACTCATTTCCGCATAGTGACCAATACAAAGAAAGATTTTGGATACAATTATTTTAGTTTTTACCACAATGACACTTTTCCAGCGGAAAAGGGTTTGGCAGATTTTTACTATAGAGTTAATTTGTAATTATTCAACAATGCTTGAAAGTCTTTTCAAATGGCATTCAGTGGAAGATTTAACTGGATACATTTAATGGAACAAAATGAAAAATCATCTATTCTCATACTAAAACCTGATAAAATGTAAATTATTTTTGCTTGATATAAAGTTTCATTTTTCTTTTGGATGTTGATGTATTTTAAAAGAAAGATCATAAAACACTAAACAGAACTCACTATGAGCGTTCTAATCAAGTTATCTTACGACAATTTCCAGTGTAGTTTTAGTTTTCGAATGACACAAACGTTGCTATTGATAGAAATGCTACAGTGCTTAAAAGTAATGAAATGAAAAGTATCAAAAAGGTTACTAGAAATTATCCCTCAAGGTAAATTTCTTGTAGAATGAAAAACTTATGATTTTCTAGTATGCTTTCATAAATTTTAATTCAAGGAATTTCCTAGAAAACCGAAGCAAATTTTGAGGATTTATAAAGCGGAGACATAATATAGACCTTATTATTTTGAGATTTTCGTCTGAAAATTCCTCATAACTTGAATTTTTACCGATAATAATGATTGTGTCGTTCGAGTGCTACAATTTAATTAGAAGTTGTCGTAAAATAATTTGATTTGAAAGGATGATAGTTGTCAAAATTGTTTTTCACTAAAATGCAATCTTTCAAATTTAGTAATGAATATGTCATATCTATAAAAGCTCTAAATTCTTACTAAATAATTACAATTAACTAAACAGTGAAGTTCTCCAAAAATTTATTTTATAGAGCATCGGATAAAACAACGATAATCCAAAACAAGACTTACCTTATCTGAATTGCGTAATCATTCTTTCGATATTTACTGTAAATAGATTTTCAGAACAAAATTTGGCAAGGCAATATCTCAAGGAGAAAAAAGCGGATCTCAGAACCCTCGGATCAAATGTATAAGCATCGTGGATCAGAAAGCAAAACGACTCAATCATTATCAGATTGAAAAAGATGATTTTCTTAAAACATATTTTGGTACATGCTTCATCTTTACTAGTGTCAACCATTTCTCTGGACAACTGTATAATAGAAGGATAAGTACTGCCGACCAAAGATATTTCTGGTATGGTTAATTTGTCAAAAACATTTATATTAAGTGGCAATGCATACAGTCTGATTGTATTCAATGAAATAATATAATCGCTGATAATAAACCATTGTTTCTCTTCAAGCCAGAATGACGCTCGAAATGAATCAATTAGTGATTGAAGACTAGGAGGATTACATTTCTGTACAGGACAGTACGCAAAGAAAAATTCGAAATCATTCAGTAAAGGCAAACTAGTTAATATGAAATGTCGCAAATAATGACCATTGAACATTTCGTTCCCATTTCTTGTAGAAGAATATAATTTAAGATGACGAAGTACTGATGTTATTGAAAACAAAGATTCAAAATATGGTAATGTTAAAGAACATTCAATAACAGTCAACAATGTCAATAAGCCAGATGTTCTAGTAAATGTGGTTACTTGTACATAATCAAGATATATGTTTGGAACTAAATGCTTGATAAAAAATATTTTTAAGCTAGACACTGCATTGAGAACTATCCGATATTGGCTATAACTACATGTAGTAATGACTAAATGCTTTAATCCAAAATGTGCTAACCAAGAAATGCTGTCTATTATATTATCTAAATTATTTAAACCGAGTTTGACAATGTTAAATCTCGTAGTCATTAAGGAAATAATATTTAGTGTTGTTTTATGTTGTCTCTCGCTCGATTCAATTGAGAGTGAGATTCGAGTGCAAGCAGTAATTTTCTGTAGAAAATATGTTAGTTCCACATCTCTAATCCATAAAGGTTCACAAAAAGAAGTCGATTGAATCGGTTAGAATTTACGAGTTGAAAAAATTGCGACATCGAAAATGAAGGTACTCGTGTATTGATGAGAGTCAAAGAGATAATATTTTTGGGTTGAATAAATCGGAGAATCCATTGGTCAGGAGATGATATAGCAGAATCAACGACGATTGCAAATCGATTGTATGTGCTAACAGCTGCAGCAAGTTGCTTGCAAGCAATGCGAATCGATAGAATCGTTTCTATGTTACAATGATCGAATATAGAATGAATCAATTCGACCGACAAGATGTGTAGAGACGTGTTTTCCATAAATCAAGGCCGTTGAAATGGATGCTTCAAAAACTATACGCTCTTTAAAAATGATAAAATGATTGAAGTATTCATGTTCATGAGGATAGGAACGGAGGTATGCGCGTTTGGGTTTGGATGCTCTCCTATCTGACCTCAGACATGCGTCGGGTACAGGGATGGCGCTCATCAAAAGCTGTAGCTTACGCAGTGGAGACTCTTCACAGACCGTGACATCCAAACCTGGTATATATTATATACCATGGCAAAAAACTTATAAAAACGATCAAACACTATCATCGATGACTTCAAGTGATATATCAAACGTCTTGAAAGAGCAAGTTACACCTTAGCTAACCGATTATATGTTATGTATATGTCATAGTAACAGGCAATGAAGACAAGTCTCCCGAAATAAATGCGAAAAAGGCTAATTTCCGGAATGAGTGATAATGGTCTACGGCGTTTCGCATTTAAATTTTGCACGATATTATGCTAACAGCGTTTTTGAATATCTAACAAATCAAAAGCAAATATAAACGTTTATCAATGAAAATACAGTGTAGACATTGTTTTAAACCAGTAAATGCTCGACGTTTTTCATAAATATCGCCAAAATTGCTGAGGGTAATCATTAAATTTCATCTAATAATGTTTCAAATGTCGACGAAATGATACGCATTTCTTTCGAACGTTTTTATTGTAGATGTACACGACTTTATCAAAAGAGTGATAAATGAAATTAGTAATGCTTTTTTCTTCGCTATTCTTTTCTTCCTCAAATCATAAGATCCATAGCGCACACACGCACATGTGCAAATGCGTACCAAAAACCAACAAATACAATTACCAGTGTAGATTTTCAGTAGCATAAAATGTGCTGAGGGTTAGAGGGATTTCTAACATACTCTTGAAGGGGACCTTTGTGCTTGAAATCTTAATTAGAGAACACAAGTAAAAGATTCGAGTTTTTTAAATCAAAACATAAAATTTGCTAGCATAAACGACATGTATTCTGTTTTCATTCGGAGAATGGAGTGTGTTGGTGCCTTTTCTTTTCATCCGCACCCTAAGCATCTATTTTTATTGAAAAAGGACATCAGTCGAGTACTCAGTAGGGATTTTCTGTTCATTCATCCACACACCCACCTCAGGTAGTTGTTTCGCAGAATTGTCTGGAAATATTCCAATTAAAATTGTAAATATTTTACATAGTTAAAAAGAGACAAGTCTGAGCTACGTAAGAGTTCTAAAAAACGTTTTTATACAATCAAAAGTACGACACAAAGAATTAAACTTTTTCAGTGGAGATTGGTGGGTGTGAGCGTGCGCGCGTTCCACTACACTCATTCACACAGGCATCCTAAAAAGACAATTTCAGCAGCTCAAAACATGTACAGAAGAAAAAAAAAGTTTCACACAAATACTTGACGAAATATTTATTATAATCATTAATACACAATATACATCTATCTACTTTTATTTACAATAATACATTTCTATTATCATATTCTGTAATAATTAACGTTATCTACAGTTTTGATGGCTAACATATTTGTACCAAATAAAACAGCATTCTCAACTGTCGGTTCGTATGAACGGTTTGCCTTTAGTTGTCCGTCTTTGCTAACATGTATAAGACGTGACTTCGCATGATCGATTACAAGCCATTCGTTATATTTGAGTACACACACATGATTTACCCATGGTTCATGGTCATATAATGCATTAAATGTGGTTGACCAGAGTTGATCGAATGTTGATGAAGATCGAAGTTCTATGCGATTTTTGTTGTTGGTTCTGGTTTCTATTATTAAAGCAAGTGTTTCATTGTTGCATGCAACACTATGGATAAACTCGTCTGATTTACAACTTTGAGGAGATTTCCACTGTTTCATGAATTGAAATGACGATAAAATATTGAATTGGAAAATATTAGAGCCGGATTCATTCGTCGTTAAAAATAAAGTTGAATCTGAACATGTACCAGATAACCATTGTTTCTTCTCGATCGTTTGTATACATTCAAGTGATGTTAGATTTTCATTCATCAGAAAGACTCCATGTTCGTCTGTTACGATAATAAAATTGTTTAATGCCGATGACCAACACATATCAGGAATGGAATCATATTCCCATGGATATTCTTTTAAGAGAGTCAATTGTTTATCATATAAACATAAATTTGGACATTGATCTATTAACAAAAAATGATTGTTGCTAGTCATGGCAGACCAATCGTCGTCGGAACAAACAACTGTTCGATAAGGTGACGAAAGAGTTGATATATCAAGTTCATTCGATGTCCATTGTTCAATAGAAACTAAATTTTGATTAATAATTAAAGGATCAACATCGACTGTAATGCCATTCTCTTCAAATTGGTTAAAGTCACGTTTGATATCATTAATAGTTGCTTTCAATGAACAAATATCATCATGTGTAGCTTCTTGTTCTCGAATAAGTTCATTTGTTTTTAATTTTAATTCGTGAATTTTTTTTCGTTCGTCACTAACTTTTTCAATACAACGCTGTTGAAGTTCTTGACATTTTTCTTCATAAAAACGATTAACTGTAGCATGACATTCATGACGCCATTTATCCAATTTTTGACGACATTTATCAATAACTTTATCAACGTTTAATAACGGCAATTGATTATCAAGAGTATTTATTTCGTCAGCAAGAGGATTCATTTGTGCATTTATTAAATCAACATGTTCGTTGAAATGATCAGGACAAAGATTCGTGTTGCAACAATGACATAATGCTCGCGATTTACGTTTGCATGTTTCGATAGCACACGATAGAAACATTATTTTATCGAAATAGTGATTTTGTTTTGTCAGTAAGTGCGAGTATGTATATATCTATATATATAGTGTTCAAATGAAGCGAAAAAGAATGAGAAGATCGAATGTGATTAGTCAAATACGTACAATAACCGTCAGACCAAGTATAAAATGTCATGCCTATCCATTGTGATTGATCGTTATTACGAATAATATATTTCAACAATGTTCCGACCAATTCAAAACAATGATGCATTCATCATGGGGGTTGTGGGTATGAGTGTGAGCATTTGTATTCATCACACCCACACCCTCAAGATATTGAAAAAAAGAATAAGTTTTAGAATATCTATCTAGATGATCATTTGATAGACTAGAATTGGAAGATCTCGGATAGATTATATCAATATGATATTCTAACTAAAACGCAACAATCGGAATGTTTTTTTTTTGATAAAATCAAAACTATTTTATTAACTTGAATAATATAGCAAATGATGCTTAATGAAAATTCTCGACATCTTCATTTCTCAATCGGAAAAAGAACTTACATAGAATGTGATTTACATCTCTGAAAAACAGCATTAAAGAAAATGAAGTGTCAATTGCAACCACAGTATTGCATCAGACACGAATTAGAGAAAATTTTTCTTTGTGAAATTCAACATGCTTGTCCTCTATTGACTTGTCGGATAGTTTGATTGAACATATCGTAAGAATCGATGTTAATTTATGTTCACTACGTACAGCTTGATTTGTCAAATACCAGATTATACTGATATAATACAATTTGTTTAGTTTTTGTTTTCCATTTTCTAGCATCATTCATAGAAAAATTTGAATGGTATATGAACTTGGAACTGACTAGAACTTTTACAATTTAGTCTTTATTGATTTTTCTCATGAATATGCATGTCGATACCGTTGGGACTATGTTGGTAATATCGTATAATAGCCGGGTTATGGGTACAATTTGCTGAATCGCCAACACAATTCAATTGCGGAAAAGATTATGTTTAGGCATCATGACGTAGAACGCTTTGATATTAGTCGGCAGCTTAGAAGACATAATATATTGTTTAAAATTTCTTTTTTGTCTGCCCCTACATTTGACAAAGTTTATTGATAGATACAAAGTAATTATTGATAATATTTTCATTTTCATCCACAAGCCCTTTGGACTAAGTTTTAACAAATAAACAATGTAGGAGTCAAAGAAATTTTTCTGTATCTTGGGTGTGGATGTTAGTGTTTATGTGCCTGTTCTCTGAAATAGAACTCATCCACTCCCTCAATCTATTGGTATTGGAACAAAGAAAAACGTAGAACATCTTTTGAATATGTTGTCTTACGTGTAAAATTATCAGCAGATATCTTGTTCTGCCATCCATAGGCTTCTACCATATAAACATTTTTCTTATAGCCTATTACTTCTCTACACTTTTTACTAGAAATACTCTTATGGGGTGTGAGTGTGGACGTGGCTGTGGTTCATCTACTCTTTACCACCCACACCCACACCC
>OENM01001126.1:9118-31827 GCA_900239745.1 Rotaria magnacalcarata | reverse complement strand
TATTACTTCTCTACACTTTTTACTAGAAATACACTTATGCGGTGTGAGTGTGGACGCGGCTGTGGTTCATCTACTCTTTACCACCCACACCCACACCCACACCAACTTGAGGGTTTGAGTGTGTGTATAGACGTGGATTTATGTAGATTTTTAAAAAGTGAATCATGCACATTGTGCATTCTAATCGAAGAATCTTGAAAAGAAATTAGATTTCTAGATATCGGAGAGGATTGATTTATTAAAACATTCATCAATGCTAACGATTTTAAAGTGATATGTCTACGAATTGATCGATATTTTCATAATCGATATTCACGGTTCCGGATGATGTACACTGAGGTTCCATCGTCGATTTGGATAATTATTTTTAGCCGATGTTGGTATCCAGTGTGGGCGATTTTGAACAGCAGGTGATAATGATGGAATTCGCGTTTGTCGCTCTTTCAATGTTGCCGGTCGCTCCGAGTACACTGGATAGCAAACGTAGCCGATAGGTGATGGAGATGAAGATACAGGTTTGTAACTGTCCTGATAAACTGTGGTACCAGTCTTTGGTCTTAACATTGGGCGTTGAGCATAAGTTTGTTCTTCAACAATGTGATGGTATTCATTACAACAGTAGAATGGATTTTGCGAAGATAACTTGTTTCGATTATTGGATGAAAATGAGGTACTGGTTGAAGACACATCATTCGGATAGTCTTGTTTGACCATCAAGAACACTGGTGATGTTTGCTGTCGTTTTATTTCTTTCATATCATGCTTAATTTGATTTAATTCACGACGAATCGCTCTTGTATCTGACGTTACAGCGTCATTTCTATTATTGGTGGTCACTAATATTTGGTAAGGCTGTCGCGTGGATGTCGACGCTTCATGATGATCAACATAAATACACGTTGGTGTTGTAGCAGGTGAATCAATCCGATAAATTACTGTTGGATACATTAGCTTCTGCAGGAAAGAAACAATTCAAAGATTTTTAGAAGTATTTCTCTGCCAGAATTTCATCAAGTAAATCAATCGACTTGTTTTCTTCTTCTTGCGGAAACAATACGATTCCAAAGTTGAAACTCAGACAAAATAAAAAAAGGATTTCAGCAGCTTACTTAACAAAGAAAATAGTTTTGAATGAGAATGTGTGTTGCGCTTTTTAGTCGTGTATGATCCGCTAACAGTTTATTGACGACCGGAATTTTTTTTTGTTTCTGTATTGAAAACAAGCATTCAAATTTTCTGACTCATTAACGTTTGAAAGTCTTCTGAAGAAATAGCCTTGAATAAATGTTATTTTCTTTTCTTTTCTTACATTCGATTTCTTTTTGCTGAATAAATTCATTCAGTTTTTATGGCATACTACAACAAAACAAAATAAATTGTGAATGTTGATGATTATAAGAAGAAAAAAAATCACAAGAAATTAAGAATGAAAGGTCGTCAGAATTTCTACAAGAGAAGAACGAGAAATATTATTACAAAGACCAAAAAACGAGAAATAAGGTGCGGGTGGATGCGTTAATCCGTGCAAACGAAAACAAAAAATCTATGCCAGCACCCTCGAAAGACTCCCGAGTTTGACAAAGGTATTTTTCTCTGTTGCAGATGCTTCTGTTACATCTCTCTTTAATTTCAAGATGAACATTTTGTTTGAACTTGAACTACGCTCGTTCACTGAATTGTTTGAACTAAAAAAGTATCACTCTTGGAAATCCACTTGTGCTCGCATATTATTCAATTATCGTTTATTGTTAGTTTTATTTTGAAATCAATAATAATATCATTTTGTATTAGAATAGTCTGAAAAATCAGTAGGCTCATTGTTGTTGTACTGTTTTCCCTCCTAATTGCGCAATAAAACCGATAACCTCATTTTCAATCTCTTGATCCATTTGAGTATAATCCGTTCTCTCAAAGTACAATTCATCATCAGGTTCAATACGACGTCGATCATTCCACTGTTCACATCCGTCGAATGGAAAATCATAACCAATGCGATATTTAGGCCAACTTCTATAATGATTAATGCTCTCTATCGGTGAGCCCATCATCATCATCACTGGTTGTTTTTCATCAACACATTTGGTGGTTGGTGCTATATATCTGCAACAATGATAATAGGGTCTGGTAGAAAAGAGTCTATTTCTTTCTTATACCTGATTGTTAATCCACATCGTCGTCGATCACTTGTATTGGCATTAGAACCGTGAATAATATTTGGATGATGGATACTAATATCTATGAACAAACCCAAAACATATACAATCGGCACACTAAGGTGTCTATACAAATATAATTATAATAGTTTTTAGTGAAAAGAAACTTGCAATTGAAATAGTTACTCTAACCTAATGCATTTCCTTTTCCGCCATAGTTTTCATTTAAGAATCATCGCTCAATACGCTATAATACTGAGTTGAATCATTCACATAGGAAAAATTACTTACCACCAGGTTTCAATACGATGTCAACGATTTTTTCTTGATCAATATCTTCATCTCGATGAGTGTAACTACCAAGAACATTCTGAACTGAAACATCATCAGTTAATTTGGCCAATTCTTCTTGGTGACTGCCGCGAACCACTCGAAGACATCCATTTTCTGTATTACTCTCATCAATGGCTAACCACATTGTTAAAACATTCATAGGTTTCAATGGCCAATAGGAACCTAAAGATAGATGAAGTTGCCGAGTCAGATTGCATAGCAGTAAAACAAAGTTATTTCTACCGTCTTGATGCCAAAGAACTGACATTCCTGTTTTTGCTGGTTTGCAAAAGTAATGAGATGAAAACAAGGCAATACCACCATCGGGTTCAATAAAAGATGAACCGAATAATACAGCTAAATTCAATAGGCGTGGATCACTTACCAAACGAACCCAAAATGGATCATTCCGCATGATAGGATGATGTAAATGTTCTCCTGGTATCGATGGAAATTTCGATTGTAAAAATTCTATATGTTGCCGACATTCTTCTATTAAACGAGCATCAATCACATTTCGAAGTATAACAAAACCATCAGTGTGGTATTGATCGACCAAATGAGAGTATGTATCTGTCATGTGTATTCGTAACTTAGAATCTATGAATTGCAATCAACACTTCTAAGCAATTTAATAATTTCTAATATGAAAACTATATTCTAAAAACATTCTTTTACTCTTATCATATAAGATCGACAGTTATTTAAAGGTGTGTATCTACTGATATGTATGCATATATACCTTACCTTTTCTGTTGTGTGATATATTGCCCCTATTTATCTTGTAGGCCATAGAACACAGAGATAAGATTTGATGTAAGAAAAATTTGCTAGAATATTTAATGTACACACATAAGTGACAACAAAGTGGATGAAGATATACGAATATCCTAAAAAGTAGCCATGCTAAAAAGATGAACAATAATCATCCAATAGAGATCACAGCGAAAGATTACTCATTATAAACGGTTGATTGAATAAAATGGAATTGATTCCATTGAAAATATGTTTTTGTCGATCTTGTCTAAATAATATTAATTATTTTCGAATGGATGTCTAAAGTGATTTCTACAGAACTAATTTATTAGAAGCTCTTATTGAATCATATAGCGTGTAGTCATTGAAAATTATCGTGATTATTTTCCGTATAATTCACATTACAATAATAAGTCTGTTTACTTTCAGAGATGATTTTCGATATGTAAATAAGTAAATTGATAGAATTTTTCTGACTGTTTTACAAACAATAACTACTGGTAGAATTCAAATAATCGTTTTATTTCTTTCTCTGACATATCCTTATCAAAATATTTGCACGCTTAAATATCGTCTCATAAAACTTCACCACACCAACACATCACCAGCTTTGCTGTTTCTTGTCATGTGTTGTTCAGTGCTTCGATTGTATTGATGATATGTCGAACACAATGATACAATGGCGTATAGCTATCTTTGTCTATTGGCTATAAAAAGCAGCAGCAATGTGGATATGATCATATAGAATGTAGCATGGACATACACTGCTCAACCGTAACTCGAATCGAAGACTTGTACATTGAAATTTTAATAGAAATTTTTGATTATTCTACAGCTGCTGAAATCTATTTGTCATTTTCTGAGGTGAATAGCCGTCTCAATGGAATTATTAAATCATTACCATACTTAACTTTAATGACCAATGATCATTTAGAAACAATTATTTCGTTTTTCCATTCGTTCACAGCAATCCATTTTGATGTTCGTCATTTAAGAGGGTACCACTTTCAGCAGCCTTATGTCATAAAAGGTGGAAATTGTTTACTTCAAACTTATCTTTCATTAGATTCTGATTGGTATCCCAGACCGATAAATGACCTAGAAAATATAATTTGTCCTGATATTTGTTTTCGACTACGATCACTTATCTTGCCAGCAAGCTCATCGAATCTGGTTCAATTTATATTTAGTGGCCATTTTCCTTATTTGGAATTCAGTCCCTTTTTCGCTATCGGTAGGGATGTGCGGTGTCAGTGACAACACCGAAAAAACCGTCACTTTTGTCACCGGCGTCACTGGTACGTCAGGCACACTGACTTCACTGACATCTGGTAATTAATTGTTGCATAATACTACAAGACAGGTGCTTTAAATAAGCAAAGAATGATCATAAACTAGATGCATGCATTTTTTTGAAGAAAATTAATCGATTTTCGTCGGAGAATTAGATAAATAAGTCATAAGTGAAAATCTTCGACGAAACAAACATGTATCTAGTTAATTATCGTTCTTTCTTTTGTTTAAAGCACATGCCTTGCAGTATTATGCAACAATTAATTACGAGATGCCAGTGAAGTCAGTGTGCCTGACGTACCAGTGACACCGATGGTATCAGTGCATCAGTGATCAGTGATACAGTGGTCATCGGTGTTCCAGTGACGTCGGTGTCAGTGTGATCAATATATCAGTGATCAGTAAACACACACCGCACATCCCTAGCTATCGGTAAATACTCGACTAGAAAATCTTCAGCAATTGACTATACGACAACAGCATGGTAATGAACTTGAGAAAATCTTATCGTTATGTCCTTCTTTAGACTATCTTGCTTTTTCGTGTGAAGATGCAATANCTCATTTGACTTTGAGAAATGTTTATTTTCTGTCTATGAAATAGCTTCGACTTGGTCGTCTCCGTGAGTTTCTATTTCACAATGGTCAATTCGATTTTCTTCTGTTATTCTTTCCCAATCTGCGAGAATTTTATATTATCGTTAATCAATGTCGTCAACATCTTGAAATAATTGAATTCGAAGAAGTTGCAAATATTATATGCCACCGACTTCCTTCGTTGAAACTATTAGATTTATGTATTTTTACAGTGAGTTCTATGCGCTATACAAATTTTCGATGCCGTTTCCAGATGATTGCTCACATGCATCGTCTTTTTAAATATATATATTTCAATGCTATTCACTTATAATGATTACCTCCTATGGTTTTGTTCCAAATTACGTTTGTACACGACGATATACTCGACCATCGGCTGGAGTGATCACATTAAAACCAGTTTATGAAAAAAATTCCTCCCACATATGATAAACTTATCTAGACTTATGAATTTGTATTTTTTTCTCATATTACTAGACTGTGAACTACTTAACATTCATTCAAAATGTTACATCTCTATTAGCACTACAAAATTGTAATAAAATATCAAGCAAGCCGACGTTTACCAAAACCAACAACGCGTATTCGCTAGTAATTGCTCTTCAAAATCTTATTTGAAGATAAAAAAAGACACTTTCAATCCCAGGAGACGATGATTTAGGATTTTGTATGCAGTTATGGAAACAAATATGCATAAAAAATGGAGAAAATTCATTTCTACTCCAACAGTGAACACTTTTATTTTTATTCTGTAATGAATTTGTGAAAAAACATTCTACTATGAAAGACATAACATAGCCATGTATTTTACTGAATGCTAGAAGTTCTGTTAGATGCTGATACCATGAATCAACAACAAGACAAATAGCAAAAATATGTTTTGCGCGAATTGTGAAGGGTAAAACATGGCCATCAAACGATATAAAAAAAAACTTTTCAGCGGAGTCCCACTGGGACTAAAATGTGGAACTCGCATACGTATATGCTTTACGCTCATCAACATGATGATGCAGCGTCAAATATAAACAATCGAATCTTGTCAAGGAAAAAGTTCTCTACTTTCTATAATTGCTGGTTTTTGCTAGAAAAAATTTGAGTTTCGCTTACTCTGCGTTTCGCAGTTTTTATTTTCACTCAATCGATATCATATCATTGATTTGTTTTGTGACTCTAATTGTATTTCCAACGCATGCGTTGGGACGCCATCTTTTATTGTTGATATTCGATTTCTCTACTAAACATATTTTATGTCAGCTTTGAATTCAAGTTTTAGATTAAAAGCATGATGAAGCTATTTATTCTCCGACGCCTCTCACCAATTGTTGTTATTCAAATACGATTGGTTTGTACCAATATTCGTAAATCTTTATTTGGTGCCAAACGAAGATATTGGCTGAATGATTTGGATCTGATATTAATCAAGAGTAGTATTCGACGATTTTCCATGTCATTGAAGGTAAAAACTATTTTGCCGTGTATATGTGGCAAGCGAGTTTGGAATAGTTTTTTTTCTTAATTTTTTCAATAGAATTTTTGCTGAGATCTGATTTTAGAAATTTTTATATTGAGAATTATTCCTTGCATCTTTTTACAATGAGTTTTTAAATAATTCAACTCTGTCTATTCTTTTAAACTCTGGGGACATGGGGACATTGAATTTATCTGAGAAATATTTCTTTTCTTTTCTGTTTTTCTATAATCTATTATCACGAGCAGAAAAGAAAAAAAGATTTTTCGATTAATTATTCTTTTCGCGCACTACAATCTCAACTGAAATTCTCATGTCAACTGTGACATATATCACTGACTTCATCTACTATATATTTCCAGATATTCGTAGATCACGACAACGATTAGAAGAACTCGAAAAGAATGGTTTGGTTAGTGAACAGTCATTAGTACATCGTACTCTCACACTTTCTCTTTGTCGATCATTTATGATTGTTGTGATCCTATCAGCCCGAACTGGGATGATATAGATGATGAAGGTTGTACAGCTTTCTACAGTACGAGCAGCAGTGGCAAATCCAACAAGAAAATTAATCCAATGTAAATGAAGTATCGTTATTTGAATAATTCCTTTGATTCTTGTCTAAGATCTGGTCAAACAGATGTCTATTTAATATCCGAACGAAATCTTTTTCTTGTACATCCATAGTACTAGTTACGGAACGGATACATTTTCTGTTGAAAAGCAATACTTTGTATCTGCCCTAGTTCAATTTTTTTGTAAAGTCTGCTCTTAAATTAATACGATGTCTTTGTTCTAATCACTATTTTGAAACTGGTGAAATTGTTTTGATGGCTGAAAAAAATCTTGAGGGCCAAAAACGGCCAGTATTAATCATCTCATCTAATTATCATAACAGTCTCATTAATGCCACTTGACTTATTGTACCAATTACTTCGAGATTATTTAACACCGCAATTCACTAATTCTACATATGTTCCCATGATACTGTGAATCAAACCGTGATAAAAATGAGATCAACCATCTTGTTTGATTATTCATCAATCAGAAATCGAATCTGTGGATGATTATTTACAGAACGACATATTTATATCGTTCATTAAATGGTGGCATTGGACGATCAATGGTATTTTACCACCTTTTTAATTATTGACTTTATTGTTCTGAATCCGTTTGCATATGAATTATTCGTAATTATCAATTTTTTGATCGATTGATAAAAAAAGAACAAAAGAACAAAAAAGTCAGCGTCATTTTTCACTTAATTGACTCGTTTTGAAAATGTAGATAACATATAAAAATAGAATCTCAGGCTTAAATAGTATATTATACTTATATTTACGATAACGAGTTAGACCACAGGGAATGATGGTCTCAGTAGATATCTCTGTCAGTTTGGATAGTTTCAGGCTGAAGTTTTCTCAAAACATTTAGTACTCAATTCTCTACAAAACCATATATAAAGAAGTGACATAGAGATTAAAGCAAACAGTTTATTGTAGTAATACCGAGAACATGCAGCATCAACAACTTTCAAGCAAAACACGCAGTTTTCTTGTGTTTATATGTTCCATTGATGGTGTGAAGTGTGGGTGTGCATGTGTATAATATTGTCACACATACCCACACCCATCGGAGAGCTCGAATTCTTCTAAATATGATGAATATTTTTTGAAAAAGACCTGTGACTATGATTCGAAACGCCTTTTTCATTTTTTTTCTACGTTAGACATACCATAGATATTGCATGATTCTAGAACCATAAAAATGGGTATGTTGTTTTCATGTTTTCCAGCCGATGGTGTTACTGAACTGTTTTTTTAATTGCTCTTTGTTTCTTCATACACATAAAGATAATATATGAATGATTATATTCAACTAGATGCGAATGTTATTGTTCAAAATAAACAACTTACATATTGAATTCATTGGTAGTATTGGCTTTCATTTTTGCAGATTAGATTGAATAAAAACAGAATGAAGATTTCAATTTTCGGATGATGACTGTATCAAAGACGTAGATTTACCTTAGGAAACATAAATTGCAATGCACTCCTACATTGATTTTAATGAATTATTTTCGAAAAAATTGTATATGTATTTTTTATTTTTTAATTATATAAAGAAATCAAAATATGTTTTTTTCGGGCTCGCATACGCCCATGTGAAATTTTGCTTTCATGGTATAACACAAACAAAACAAAAAAAAGCAATCAACATCTATTGAATTCCTCATCTAACCTGTATTTCTGTTAAACAACAGCATTCATGTCAATGCCTGTAAGAGTTGTTTGGCTCGGTAAGAACAAAGATTCAATAGTACCCAAACGTCTTCGTAAAATAGTACCATATTTGAGTACCTATTCAACCATAGTCGATTGCGTGGATAGCATTCGCTCAATATCTTCCGCACATAATAATGTGATACTGATTATTTCTGGCTCGTTCGACAAGCAAACAGCCGAATTAATTGATATTTTGCCGCAATTGCGAGCCATTTATATCTATTGTTGTGACGCAAATGAACATATCACGTGGATAACTCAACGTGGTAAAATTGGAGTCGATGAGATATTCGATCAAGAAAATGATCTAATTGTGCGACTTACTACTGAATTGAACGAAGCAACAACTCAGGTAGAAATAGCGATCATTTGCATAGATTTCATTCCGTATTATTTTCAAATGTTAATAGTCAAATATATGAATGTAAAGGTTGGTCAGATTCAAACAGAATCTGATAAAATCGAATGACATCTTCTATAGATTTGAGAGATGAAGTATTTTTCGCATCAGAAAGGTATTTTACGAGAAATTACTTATTAAATCAAAATTCAATTTGTTACAAGTATCAATCAGTTGAAATAAAAAGTCAATATTTTCGTTTCATTTCATTTCGTTCCACCAAAAAGAAACACTTCACTAGTCGAAGATCTTGACTTCGATTTGTCCAGATTCTTGTTTATCTTGAACATCAGACAAGATTCTTTTCTCATTCCTTCTATACAAGATTTTTCCCTAAAAAAACAGATCTTGTCTTTCTGGCAAGATTCATGTAGACAGAATATTGGCTGGTGAGACAAGAAATGTCTCGCCAAGCAAGATTCTTGCTTTTTTTATAATTCTTGCCATTTCGACAAAATCCTTCTAATATAAATGAATTTCATTTAGGCATCCACACGGTTGCCTCCTTTTGATCCTATTATATTTTAATTTCAAATAAAAAAATATACGAAAAATACATTACATGTAATTACAAGGAAATCTACAATAAGCTCATAACGCGTACAAAAAAAATTAAGGAAAATAAAAAAATAAACGAAAAACACTTGAACAAAACTGTCTATTTAAAAAATATATCTGTTATAGTTCGTCAGCGTCATCTACAAAAAAAAGATACAATGTTCAAACTTCTGTATATTTATAAGTATATATACAGAAGACATCGGGTCATATTTTTCTTTAAAATACAATAAGAATCGTTGAAAGGAAAAGAAAAAAGATTCTTGTCTGAATTTCAAAAAATCCTGAATATCTTGCCGTTCTTGCCTGATTCTTATTTATCTGATCAATCAGACAGGATTGTGTTTTTCTTGAATAAAAGGCAAGAATCTTGTTTCTTTCCTCTCGCGAAGAATCTTGCCTGAATATTATGATTACAAAGCATCTTGTCTGATATTCAAGAAAAACAAGAATCTGGACAGAACGAAGACAAGATCGTCAACTAGTTTTCAGCGCAATTTTTGATCAAAATTATAAAATGAAAAAACTCCCAAACAGCTTTTACAATAAATGAGAACTATAACACTTATCATTGTCTGTGATCAAACGAAACATGCAGCACTTCTAAACATATGTCAAAATCAAACAGACATACTAAAAGATATATTATGCTTGATATTAATTAGCATTGCTTTTATTTAGATATCACCATTCAATACCATGGAAAATGAAACGGACATTATCAAGAGAGACAAAGTGCTGGTGTTCAGTATATTTACTAAAAATATTGAAAATAACTCAGTACGAGATTTAACTGAAGAGAAAACTACTTTTATCTGGCTTCAAGTATTAACCAATATTCTCATTAATATGCCTAAATTGGAGAAAGAAGCACAAAACGAATTGATTTCTCTATGCCGTCAAGAATACAAGAAAGATAAACAACAGCTCAAATTAATTGAAGAATTTTCAAATAAATACACACCGACTGAAGCAATTCGTTGGTTCACACGAAATCCATGTTTCTATAAATTATTCAATCAAGCATTAAGAACGCAAGATTTTGATATTATTTTCAAGTTTCGCTCGTTTATTACCGATATCCATCAACAACTAAATGATTTGTTTCCACCTATAGCCGACAGTTTACTCTCATTTCGTGTGTATCGTGGTCAACTCATGACTATATCTGAAATGGAAAAACTACGTGTCAATATAGGAGGAATTATTTCTATGAATAGTTTTGTGTCAACATCAAGAGATGAATTATATTTTATGCGAGATGTAGTATCAGAATCAGACTTTGCCATTGTTCTATTCGACATGGCGATAGATACCCGCATCGCGCAAGCAGCAGGTACACCTTTTGCAAATATCCAAGATCATAGCTACGTTTCTGATGAAGAAGAAATATTATTGAGTATGGGTACAATGTTTCGGATCGATTCAATCGCAGAAGAAATATTGGATTCATCGAGTGTATGGCGCATCAAAACAACTATGTGTACAATTGATGATCATCTACAAGTAAGCATGTACACGCTGTATGTCGAGTTAAATCTTTTTTGAAATATTCTTTTTTCCGAAAGATATGCTATCAAAGAAATACAATTCTGAGTTTCATTCAATGAATTCTAGATGTACTTAAAATGCCAATTACTTCACTTCATTTTTCATATTTAGATCAAAATGCTGGTCGACTATGCCAAAGGCAATATATGTTCTCATGGCAGAATGACTTTCTCCACTTATGGAAAATTCCTCGCCTGCATGTCACATTTTGACAGTTCGGTTGCCTATCAATGTCAACTGCTTAATCAATTACCATCGGATCATAAGGATTTACCGATAATTCACAACGACCTAGCGTATGCATATCGTGAATCAAATCGTTTTTCCATTGCACTCGAACATTATAATATTGCACTTTCGTTGCAAGAAAAGCAAGTATCTCGTGATGATGTCGATATTGCAATGACATGTAGTGATCTTGGATGGTTGTTAATGCAAATGAAAGATCTGAAAGAGTCTCTCGAATTTCATCAGAAAGCTTTAGCCATTCGAGAACAACACTTAGGCGATAATCATGTCGATACAGCGATATCATATGATTATCTGGGTCTTTGCTATTTGAAAACAAATGATTTCAACACAGCCCTCTTCTATCTTCAAGAAGCTCTAGCTATCCGGAAGCGTTGTTTACCTGCTCGTCATCCCTATATAGCTATGTCGTACTGTTCGATGGGTTCCTATTTTAGTACTCGCAAGGATCATTCAGAAGCATTACAAATGTACGAACAAGCTATTTCTATTTACAAGAGTTCAATGCCATCAACCCACAAAACTCTAGCACTAACACATTCATCACTTGCCACAAGCTATGTGGAGACAGGCCAATGGGAAAAGGCAATTCAAAATTTAAAAACTGCTTTGGAAATTTATCCGAAGAATGATTTTCATAATCAAGCAATCTCGCTCAATACTCTTGGCTTTGTCTATTACAAACTACGTGATTACAAACAAGCGTTAGTATTTTACGACAAGGCATTACAATTAACTCGAAAAGACAAGAACACTTCAATAGCAGCGTCGATTGAAAAAAATATAAAAAATCTGCATGTACGGGAGTTAGCTGAATTTCAAGACTGTTCTGTAATGTGAAGAGTCACATACTTTCGGTTTTTTTGAACAAAAACTCATATACACACCACAAAATAATCAAGAAGCACAAAGGAGGGGGACACTTTGTACACAAAACGGCCCTGAACGAAGATCAGTTCAAAAATCAGTTTTAACTACGATTCCACGCTGTACTGTGTGTGAGTACACGATTCTGAGCTTTTACAGGACATTTTCAAAAGGTTTTAGTCTCCGTCTACAAACAGCAGATCTCTGCAATAGAACATACACTGCCGCGACTGTTGTAGCAGCCAGCAACCCATTATTCAGACCCGCTACTAGCCTGCAGATTGAGCTTTTCAAAACCTACAAAATGATCATAAAACATTCAGTAAAATATGCTGTGCTCGACAATTCCTAAACAGCATACTGCCGAAATTCTATGGAAAGACGGATGCATGGCAAAGTGTGGTGCTTACGATCTCCAGTACTGGGTGTGGATGTGGGTGTCACTTTTAAACCAAGCCACATACTCGCACCCACGCCCGCAATAGAATAAAAGATACTTTTCGTTTTTTTCCAGTTGGTTATCCCGAGAGTTGCTCGTCATTTTTCCGAGAAAGAACTTAACAGAGAAACGGAGAAAGCTAGTTTAGTTTACCTATTATTTTAATTTCTGGTTTTTTGATAGCTTCCGGAGATTTAATGGTGACTATAGGATAAAAATGCTGTGTTTTTCTTTTTGAAGTTGATTATTTTGAGTAATGCTCAAGAATTTTCCCAGAAAAATCTAGTAGAAAAAATAAAAAGGGTTCTTTAGTTTATTATCTTCTTATTCTGATTGATTCGATGTTTGCTGAACATGTTACAGATGCGAGAGAATAAATAAACTGCACTCGAAAGAAAAGGTTTTTGGCGAATCACCGAAAAAGGTTTCTGAGAGTTAAAAAAAGCTTGCAAATGCATTCAAATGCTCAAAAGACGACATTTCAGTTCTACGAAACCTTTTTCCTGCGAAACCTTTTTTAAGTTCGGTACAGCGAAAAAAGGTTGTGTATTAAATGCTAAGGGCTTTTTACTAAACACTAATGGTTTCGCACTAAATCAGTATTATTTAGTACAAAACCTTTTTTTGCTGTACCGAACTTAAAAAAGGTTTCTCAGGAAAAAAGGTTCTTCCCCTGCATACACAGGAGGAACCTTTAAAGGTTTCGTACAACTGAAATATCGTCTTTTGAGCATTTGAATGCATTTGCAAGTTTTTTCAACTCTCATGAACTTTTTTCCGGGGGTTCGGCAAAAAACCTTTCTTTTGAGTGCAATTTATTTATTCTCTCGCATCTGTAACATGTTCAGCAAACATCGAACCAATCAGAATAAGAAGGTAGTAAACTAAACAACCTTTTTTATTTTTTCTGCTAGGTTGTTTTGGGAAAATTCTTGAGCATTACTCAAAATAATCAACTTCAAAAAGAAAAACACGGCATTTTTATCCTATAGCCTCCATTAAATCTCCGGCAGCTATCAAAAAAAAAGAAATTAAAATAATAGGTAAACTAAACTAGCTTTCTCCGTTTCTCTGTTAAGTTCTTTTTCGGAAAAATGACGAGCAACTCTCGGGATAACCAACAGAAAAAAAACGAAAAGCATCTTTTATTCTATTGCTGGCGTGAGTGCGAGTATGTGACTTGGTTTAAAAGTAACACCCACACCCACACCCTAGAACACAAAAGAGAACGAACAAAATTTGTTCCAGCAAAGAAACAGAAAGAATATTTCTAATAGAACAGAAGAAGAAAAAAACAAATATCATGGCACTTCATCGGTGTTATGCCAATCGAGAATTTGCATTCGGAATCAACACTATAAGTTGAGTTGCTATGGCGAACAAACATTGTTTTATATTGATCGGTGTTTGTGTTTCGACAAATAGTAAGCAGATAAAAATGTGTCCATTAGCATAAAAAGAATGGTGACTTCTAAAATCATTATGAAAAGACATATGGTAACGATGGAAGAACGAAAAAACGATGTCATGATGAAGTGAGAGAGCTCAGGCATAGAATGCGAGCGTGTTTGTATGTGAAGGTTTATTTAAAGTGGATGTCTTCGTTGTATGAGTTTCATACGTGTCACTTCCATACAAGTAGTCGTTTATCCGTTAAACCACTTCATTTTTCACCGTTAAGTTTTCCAGGTATGGGGGTATAACTTTCGTCATCATACTCTTGAATTCAATATTCGAACACTGACGATTTGATAGTAATTCTTACAAAAGTTAATGATCTCCGTTTGATTCTGACAAGATTTTTCTCCACGTTCAACATAATCAGAGTGTTGATTGGAAAAAGATAGTGTACTTCTAACAAGAACTATGCACATCTAAATTTGACTGATGAAGTAAGAATAACCTTATCAGAAACGATTCTTCTATTCTGAACTTTTAGTTCGTTTCTCAATTCTATTTTCATTCTTTGTTGATTTTTTTTCTTAATGTTTTTTCAAGATTCTTATTTTTCTGTTTTCAGGTAGGATTCTTTCGTTGCTTTTCATTCTAATTCTCGTCTCTCTTTATTGACTCCTAATAAAGACGAATACTCAGATAGTTTTGTTCTGTACAATTATTCTTTATTTTTCTCATTTCCTACCAATATCTCAAAAATGACTTTTTCAGAACTGGAGACTNCTGCTAGGTGTCAGTAGTCGCCATTCATGGAGTGTTTCCAATTGAAAAGTGCATTATTTCTTGAATTTCGAGCATTTCTATTATAGATGCAACGGTGACAATTTATCATCGTTGTATCAACACTGTTTCACCGGTCTCTACAGGTAATCGTAGGTGCGGTTACCTGTAGAGACCGATAACGTAAACTATGGTTATCGTCGCCTTTACATCGTTAACTTCTTTGAATTTTAGAAAACCTTGTCTTCCATGGCAGATTCAGCTGTCAGTCTAATAAAAGGTGGCATCTCTTTAGCAATGTACCTAAAGGAAGCCTATGACGGATACAAAGAAAACAATGAAGAATGTAAACGGCTTATTGCAAAAGTTGATATCATTAAAGATGAGTTACCAAAGTTACAAAATTTTGAGAGAACAATGGAAACCAACAGTTCTGCGGAGGCAGATCCAACTATGAATTCAAAAGACAGTTTAAAAGAGTCATTGAACATGTTAATCGAGGATCTTGAAGCATTCAAAGCATTCCACGAAAAACACAAAAAAACATTTAAACCATTTAAATTCTTATTTCACAAAGGAGCAACAAAAGATATAGAGAAATTAAATAAAAATTTGGAAGCATCGTGTGGTTTGATTATGTTTCAAGTGTCTATTATGGATAAAATAAATTCCCGGCAAGATCAACGGGATATATTGAATAAAATAGCTGAAATGCCAACAAGAATAGCAAAATTATTGGCTGAAAGATTACCGGTAACCTATGAATTTCGTTTTAGAATTCGAATATAGTGAAGTTACCGAAGCCAGTTGATATAAGGATGAATATTCATGTAAATTCAACTATTTCGAAATACAGTGAATTTCATCCAGGCTAGTCACTGGCGTAAAAATATCTCAGAATGAATAGTATTGTAAAACTTGGGTATGTTTTAGTCTAATCACGCTAAGATTCGTCCTCCTGTATTTAACTTAGCAATTTAATCTCATAGTTTCATCGATTGTGAAAAAATTGTAACTTTGGTGACGAAAGTGATTTCAATGCATCTGGTATCCCAGGAAGAATGAGCCTCTTACCATTTTTTATTCGTTAGAACTAATTTTGTTGTGATATTCTGCCTTTTGTGCTCTGCAAAGTTATGAATAATTTAGTAAAAAGATTTACCATTATCGAAAATTCGTTTTAAACGAGAATTCCAGGACAACCAAAATTGGGAAGCAATATCCTGTCGAATATTCTTTGATTAGAGTATCTTTCGACGTTAGTTTTCTCCAGTCAATAACCTCTTTGAATTCTACTCAAAGAGAACAGTTCTGTAAGTTTAAGTATGAACTATTCGGTGACAATTGAGGATGATGCTGGCTTCATTTTTTGTTTAGTTGATGCCTTTGAAATTTCACGTTGTCGTTTTGAATTGCCGATTGTTTTTGAAAAGTTGTAATTTCATATTTTACGGGTATCGATAGAACATTTTCGATATATCCAGAATGCGCTACTATGTCTTAGTAAAAAAGAGCAAGAGAATCATTCTTTTCAAGTAAGCAACCTACCAGACATTGCCTTTTTAAGAAAAATTGTGCTTCTTTTTCATGAAAACTTTCTGACTTAATTCAGTCCAGTTAGTTGTCCAAATACATTCTTTTTAGAAATTTTATAATCTATTGACATTTGCTCATTTGCTCATCTAAAAATAAGCGTTTTCCGGATTACTTTGATTTGATTGTGGTGGATGAGGCATAAAATCTCAGAGTATGCCACAATATTCGATGCAAATTTGTTTTGGAAACCCCATATTCATTGACTAAAGTTCTAATGAGGTCCTTGTTTTTGATGTGCTTATGCTTGAATTTTTGAATAATTTTAGTAGTTTCAGTTAAACGCGGACCCATCCAATGATAGTTATAAATGAATAGAACTGGTACTTAGAATCATCTCACATATACTTTTAAAGTATTAAATCTCACGCATCGGCTCAGATCATCACTGATCTTATTCGAGTGATCGTCGTCTTCATATTTACAAAGAACTAGTTTTTGAATATCTCCCCCTTTTGTTTTAATACTGGTCAAAAGTAAATCTGCATAAAAATTGAATTGTTGGTTTCAGCAGAGGATATCGAGATGAATCTTTAAAATGCAAAAACTTATCCCTAACCCAATAACAATTGACGGAGATGTCAGTAAAATCTTGAAAATTGTTCTTCCTAGGACATCCGATATTAGTACTAGTCAATGAACACTTGAGATATATCCTCGAAAAAAAGCAGTACAAAAAAATTGTTGTTAGATTTTCTAATGGAAAAAGATTTTTAAATATTTTACATTGCTTAGTGAAGTTTTGTTACTGATGATAAGTGTTCTGTTAATGTTACTTTCAAACTTTATGATAGCTATTGTATACAAGTCCTGATAACTAGATGTTGATCAAAATATACTGATACATAGAATTGAAAAAGATATTCTCACTAAGGCCATGCAATTTCGTTAAGTATCATTCCAGTTGTTAGTCACAATACAAACTGAAAAAAATCGAATTTCCTTGACAGAATCTCCGAAATAATTGGAATCTTAAATTAGACTGTCTAATTCAGTGAGGCACACACCCATAGATCAAATATAGACCCGACTTACCTTTCTATAAAGTAATATTTTGTATGAAAAAAGCTATATTCTTTGATTAGTTGAATTCATTATTAAAGAACATGTCAGATGATTTTTTCGATTGCTGGATTTCGAATGATTTTCTTAATTGAATCTATCTAATTCTTTATAGGGCGATTCTGGCAAATACTGTCTTGATCTATCTAAGATAATTAATATAATCAAAAGAAACTACAAAGAAAAAAGTAGCATCCCTAAGATCTTCAATGAAGGAGAAGGTTATTCAATTGAAAACAACTTCATCGATTTGGCTATAGTTGAAATGGATGATCAAGAACAGAAAGAGAAGAATTTAACCAAACAGAATAGATCCTATGGCAAACAAGAACGCGACTCTCAAAAACAAAAATTCAATACTAAATTATCAAGTATTTATCAAAAGATCCACAGTGTAACGTCCTCCATTAGTGCAGAGAGTATTTTCGACAAATACAAAGATCATGCAAAGAAATTGTTGCTCTGTGGACGAACTGGAATTGGAAAATCAACGTTTTGCAAGTATGTTACTTATCGTTGGGCAAAAGATGAAATATGGTCCAAGTACGAACTAGTTGTTCTAATTTGTTTACGTAACTTGACAAATGAACGGTATTCGGCGGATATTGAATACACACCAATACATTTATTAAAGACTGAATACTTATACGGTAAAGACTTATCAAGCGAAACTTATGAGCTTTTTGATCAGCAATGCGATGAAGGTAAAATTCTATGGATCTTGGACGGCTACGATGAATTTCAGGCGAATGGTCCACAAAACTTAAAGAAAACAGTCGAGCTCGTCACACAGTATGACTATATAGTAACGTGTCGCCTGCAGAATTTTCCATTAATGTCTGATGTGAAAATGGAAATGATAGGCTTTATTGATGATGATATATCAAGGTATGTNGCGCAATTTTTTGAACAGACTGACAAAACGTCAGAACAACCATCCAAAAATACTTCTTTCAAGCACGAAGACCTTGTGAAATTTTTACGTCGGCGTCCTATGTTATGGGATGTTGCACATATACCTCTATTACTAGAGTTGATTTGTAACTTTTGGGGCAATAGAGACTACCAACTTCCGACAGATGATTTTACGATAACTACGTTATACACACATTTGATCCAACAATTACATGAGAGATATTTAAGGGTAAGAAAAAATAGTAACAAAGCGAATAATACCTCAGCCAAAACCAGCGATGCTTTTGTAAAAATACTACTGCAATTCCATGAAACATTGGCTTTTTACGCCATGTCATCTAATGAAATGATAATCACGCCCGATATGTTCAAAAAAGCTCTTGAACAAAATAAATTATCCTTACAAAACCATTTAGAACTATTGTCATTTGGCATTCTGAAAGCATTTGATCCGCGCAATGTTAAAAGTGATGACTTAGCTAAACAATCGCATTATTTTCTTCATCGGAGTTTTCAAGAATTTTTTGCTGCACGATACATAGTTCGACAGCTCGACTCTAGTAATTCAAAACAAGTGATCGATTTCATCAAAGAATACAAATATGATCAGCAACTCACTCCCGTCTTGATATTTACTTCTGAACTATGTGCCTTAGAAGATCAGAAACAAATAACTACGCTTTACTCCATCATCGACGACACACCCAGGGATCTATTAGGACTACAGCATACAAAACTACTCATTGAATGTTTCGGTGGAACGTTTATTCATCTGAAACCGCAGAAAAAGAGCAATTTCTTTGACTCAACCATTGAATGGCTGCAAATTTCTATCATGGATTCACACTATACGGTTATTGATCATCTTAAATCTTCATTGAAACGACAACCTAGGCTACTCGAAGAGGAAAAGATACAAAACACATTTATTTCTCTCTTATCAATCGATAATATAAAGACACTTTATGAAACACTCAGGCTTATATCAATGCTACCGTTTCAACAACCATCAAAGCTACTCGTCAAAAAAATACAAAAAACTTGTTCACATGAAAGTAACGATATCAAGGAAGCAGGAATAACAGTACTAGCTCATCTTGTCGCCACAGCTAACGAAAAAGACAGCGTTCGAAAGCTGCTCCTAGAATTATTACATAATAAAGAAGCAACCATACGACAGTTGGCATGGGATGCTCTTGGTGAAATAGGCAAAAAAGTAGAGTGGACTGAACGTATTGTTGACGAACTACGACAAGGATTGAATGAACAAGAGGACTACGTCAGAGTAGCAGTTTGTCATGCTCTCATCAGTCTCGTTGCAAAGACGGATTGTGACGAAGAAATACTAGTTGGATTAAGTGACACACTTACGCATAAAAATGAAATTGTCAAAATAGCAGCCTGTGAAGCTCTCGCTTACATAGGCGAAAACGCAGTGGATAATCTGCAAGCCATGAAAGGTTTGGAAAAATTACTCAGTGATCCTAATGATGATGTGAGGAAAAGTGCCTGTGAAGCACTCGGTAAGATAGGTGAAAGAGCACTATCGAAGAAACAAATCATAAAGCAACTGGCCATAGCATTAAACGACCCAACTGACGATGTGCGGCAAAGTGCGTGCGAAGCCCTTAGTAAACTGGGTCAAGATGCAGTTGAAAACAAAGAAGCAATGGCTGGACTCGGCAGGCAACTTAGTGATCAAAACGATCATCTTAGACTTAGTGCACAAGGAGCCCTCAAGAAGTTAGGTGAGAAAGCAGCATCGAATGAGCATATAATGTGTGAACTGATCAAAGCCCTTACCCACGAAAACGACGTTGTCAAAATAGAAGCCTGCAGAGCCATAGCCCAATTAAGCAAACAAGTATTGTGGGACACACAAGCTGTTGCCAAACTTGAAGATTTGCTAAGAAATTCGAAAGACGAGGTGATAGTAGCGGCTTGTCATGCCCTCCACCAAATAGGCGAAAGGGCAACATCCAACGAAAAAGTGAAAAGTCGACTAGTGGACTTACTTAGCCATAAAAGTTATCAGGTACGATGTGGTGCCCATACGGCCCTGAATGCGATTGTTGAAAAAGAAGCAACTATCGAACTAGTAATGCGTCGCCTAACGGAAATGTTGAGCGATCCAAATATTGACTTCAAAAAAGCGGCACTTCATGCGCTTGAGAAAATCGGTAAAAATACAGAATTAAATGAAAATGTCATGTCCGGATTGGCAGCTGCACTGAAGGATTCAAATGATGAGTTTAAAATTTTGGTTTGTCGTGTTGTTAGTGGAATTGGTGAGAAAGTAGCATCAAATGAAAAACTCATGAATGCACTGGCAGAAGCAATAAAAGATCCGAACGATGAAGTCAAAATAGCAGTTTGTCACGCTGTCAAAGAAGTTGGTGGGAAAGTAGCATCGAATGAAAAAGTTATGACCAGTCTAGGAGAAACGCTTTTCAATAAGGGAGATATAAAAAACTGAGCTGTGAAGTTATTGACAATATCGCTGAAGAGGCAGTCCGCAATAATATAATATTTGCTCAACTGGGAGAAGCAATTTGTCAATGGAAAGATAATGCGCTAACGGCTGTGATTTACGTTCTTGAAATCATCAGTGGCAAAGCAGCACTTGATCAAGAAATTCTTAATCAACTCGGTTCCGCACTTAGCCACCAGAACGATGGAATTATCATAGCGGCTGGTCATTCACTTGGTGTGTTAGGCGAAAAAGCAGCTTCGGCTACAGGAGTTATGGAAGGCCTCTGCAAGTCTCTCACCTGTAAGAACTCAGAAATCAGAAGAAGGACATGTGGACTTATCTGTAAAATGGGCGATAAAGTAACATCGAATAAACGAGTCATGGCTGCATTAACAGCAGCACTAAGCGACGAGAACGGAGAGGTCAAAATAGTGGCGTGTAAAACAGTGGGTGAGCTCGGTGATAGAACAGTATCTGATGAACATATCATGGCTGCATTAGCAGCAGCACTGAATGACGAAAACGACGAGGTCAAAGTATCGGCCTGTGAAGCGTTGGGTAAGATCGGTAATAGAGCAATATCGAATGAACAAGTCATAACTGCATTAGCAGCAGTACTACGCGACAAGAACGGCGAGGTCAAAATGGCGGCCTGTAAAGCAGTAGGTGATATCGGTGCTGAAGTGACATCAAATGTAGAGATCATGATTGCATTAGCAGCAGCACTACGCGACGAGAATGGTGAAGTCAAAACAGCAGCTTATGAAGCAGTGGGTAAGATGGGTAATCGAGCCGTATCGAATAAAAAAGTAAAGAAAGCATTGCTGAAAGCACTAAAAAATCCCAATTTTGAAGTCCAAATAATGGCTTGTAAAGCGCTCGGCAATATACGGGAAAGAGTAACATGCAACGAAGATAATATGGTTAATGTGCACATGCAAGTGGATGTGGGGAACAAGTATAATAGGTATGTGACTGAATATAACCTAACGATACCGAGAGAAGGGTTGCGTAGCAAAGTCGTGGATGGGCTCGTGCATGCATGCAAGGATCAGCAGTCGATTGTAAAGCTTAATGCTTATCTAGCTCTTGCAGAGATACACGAAACAACACTGCCCCCTAACATCCACGGATGCACACCGATGCATCTACCTGCCGACTACATCTCCTTAGAAAATTTAGAGCCAATAATTTCCAATGAGTTGATTGATGAGGCTAGAAGCATAGGAATACTCAATAAAGAAATCGTGTGCAGACTTTGGGATGCCATTATTGATCCGAACCACAATATTAGAAAATTGGCATGTAGTCAGGTTGAAATGATAGCTGAAATAGCAGTAACGAATGAACTAATGGTAGCTGGAATAAAGAAAGGATTGCATGATCCAGACGCATCTGTTACAGTAGCGGCTTGTCGAGCCTTTGGTAAGATGTGTGGAAAAGCATTATCCTATCAACAAATTATGAATACACTGTCTAAATTAGTCTACGATAAAGTAGCTTGTGTGAGAAAATCAGCACTAGAAGCCCTCGTAGACAG
>OENM01001125.1:304-44036 GCA_900239745.1 Rotaria magnacalcarata | reverse complement strand
AAAAAGTAACAGAAATTAAAATTTTTATGAAGCTTTATATTTCGATGGTTGAAAAAGTGTTCACAATAGCCCCTCACTACTCTACTCCTTTTATGGCTTGATTATTTTTTATGTCAAATCTGCAAAGCGAAGTCTATCATAATTAACACATTTATAATTCTATTATACTTATCCAAATTCAATAGCTACATTTTTTTTTCTAGGGAGAGTATTTATAAATCTTTACATTACTATTTATAATTTTATTAATTCGTATTTCTATGAAAGATTCATTCGAGCGTAGAAATTTTTGTTCGGTCTTGTAAATGTCTAATTAATATTTGTGTCGTCTCTTTTTGTTATTGTGTATTTTTTATGCATTATTCGTTACTAGAATGAATATAATTACTTGACTTTCAAGACACGAAAATCATACCTTAAAAATAGACAGACACATAAGAATATCATATTTAGTATAGAATTCCGGACTTGATAATTATTTCAAAACGTATTGAGTTTGAAAAATAAACCATTTCGGTTTATTTATGAAACTTTCTGACATCTCTTCGTCGAACGATAGTTGTGTCAAAAGAATTATTTGTGCTTATTATCGACTGAATATTAGGCCATTTAAACTTTTCTATGTCAAAGAAAGCACTAAAGGAAATGAGAAGAGATCATAGGAATCGGAAGGATAGTCATAGCAAGTCACACACGCATGCTCCCTTTGACATCTCAAGACAGTAAATATATAGAAAAACGGAAGAAGTAAAAACTGAAAAATATTATTCGTTAGTTCATCTTCCAGTTTATTATCAATTAACTATTTCTATACGACAGGAAGAGTGTGTTTGATTGATGCTGACCATTATCCGCACTCTTTTACCACTGCTGTCGTTTTCCTTGACGTAGAAAATATCTAACTTTCACTCGATGACCGATAAAAATAAAGTTTTGCAGAAGATACTTTTGTATGATTCGATAGAAATTATTATCTTCACGGTTTTACTGAAATCTAGTTTTTCTGCAGTCCAGCAATAATAAACACAACTCCTGCCGACAGAACAGCTAACTATTCAGAGAATGCGACTCCTAAAACTTCTACAAGATTATTTTTCAAAAAAAAAACTACATCTATTTTTATTCACTTTAGAAATGTCGAAAAATGAATTTTACGCTTTTTTCAAAAGAAACAATGGAATTCCTTAAGAAAATGTTACAAAGTGCTCAGACGTATCTCATTATCTGGAGAATTATTTTTTCCATTGCGCTATTGAGATAAAAACTTCTCATGTTGCGAATACCAGATCATTTCATGCGGTAATGGGAGCCGGTAACCGGACCGGTAAAATCACGGTTAACCGCCGATTTTCATGCGGTTTTTATTGCATGGGTTTCAATTAGTATGTTTCTGAATGTGAATAACCAAGTTTTGAGCGAATTATAAAAGCTATTGGGAATGAAATTTTGTTTTTCTGCCAAGTAAAATTTACAGTGTTAACCTAAAATAGTTATACATACAAAATATTCACCGATCTATGCTGTCGCTCTTGTTATCACTCGTGAAAAGGAAAACAAATCTATAGCAATTAATATAGACAACGACCTTGTAAGAAAAAATTTGCGAAAGCAAATTATCTGTTATACGTCCAACTATAGACCATAGTCTTAGGCATTCAAAACACTATTCCATTTTGCAAGTAAAAGTACTTAAAATAGCAAAATAACGCATCATTTAAAAGAAAACTGTCCATTGTCTATCTAACAATACATTCTTAATTTTTATAGAAGATTCATTTTTCAATAACTATGCTACTCATCTGGAGTCTGCCTATTCATATGGATTCAGTTATTTTTAAAAATACTAATAGTCGAACAAAAGATGTTTCAAAATTGCTTTCCCTAACTGGCACTGGCTGCTCCGACTTCTAGTGAATTTAGCCATGAATTGACTCGTATGAATGATATTATTTTATGAATATAGTATACAATTGACGACTGTAATTTTGATATAAGCCCTTGGCTGTCTAACGACAGTTATTTAGATTGAGTTATATATTATTGTCATCGTCGTCAAGGATAATTTTTTGTTCTCTTCAATAGAACTGAAACCATTAAATAATTAGATGCATACAATTTCAGAGTCGAATATAAACCATCAACGTCAAGTCATCGAACTAGTGTTTATTCAAGAAACGATAGCAAAGGTGAACGATTCCTGAAACAATTTGGGCGTCAATTCCATTGAGTATCGATATTCAATGCTTCACGGTGAGTAGCTGTCTAATTCGAGTTCGAATATAAATGGAGAAAAGAAAAAATTAAACTAAAACTAAATCTATTCCTAGACTTAGTTTTAGTTTAGCTTTCAGATATATGCAACATATGAATACATATATACCCCTACAACCACACCCACATCCGAAGGTATGCAACCCAGGCACCACCCCGGGTACCCGCACCCACATTAGAGCACTCCTCTATGGTACCCATCACCCACAATCACATTTGAAGTACCCCCTCCCCGCACCCCTTCTGGGTACCACTCCTACCCACCCCCTCACTCACACCGCCACTCACAGTTACCCCTTTGTCCCCCTCAACTCATACTCACTTCATTTTAAACTAAAACTAAATCTATTTCTATCACTTATTTTCGAATTGATACCATGCAGTTGGGTGTCCATTTATATTCGAATTCGAACTAGGCATCTCACGCTAGTTACATATCTTTTTCGAAACCTATTTGCTCTTGTTCACTTTATTTAAAAGTAATTGATTGTTTTTACATTTTTCTCATAGCACACTTAAACAATGAAAACTTGATTTTTTAATTTTCTCTACGGCAAAATTTTGCCTTCTATGTCTCGTGGCGTAAACAGCCGAATACTCATAATAAATTAACATGTTTTAGGTTATTCTAATGGTCTTGTCTGTTATATTTGTCAAAATTGGTATGCCATCAAATTCAAAATCGAGTCTTTTTCTTTTTTTTAAGTATCAGAATGACTTCGTTTTGTAGCGCAGAGCCTGCTGATTATAATGAATTCACAAATAACGCATGCCCGAGTCCTTGTGTGGTAAAGAATAAAACGAAATTTCTCTTCTTCTCTGAATTTTGCTTTGTATTTTCTAGAAAATCTTCACTTACATTCCAACAATGGGTAATTATGTATATAAAGCATGCACATCATTCATGTACAGAAAAAAGTTATTATTTTGGTTTTTCAAGAATAGATGTGAAATGTTGCAGTAATGCTGATCGTTGTAATACTGGTCAAAATTCAATATTTTTCAATCGTTTTAGTCAGTTGATCATGACATCGCCATGTATTGCCTTTTCATTTTAAAAATTTTATCGATTAATAACAGTCAGCATTTAATGCTGAAGAATTACACACATAGTTTCACTTTTCTTTTCTCTCTCTCTCTCTCTCTCTCTCCCTCTTTCATTCTTTTTTTAATATTTTTCTTCGTTTTGCATTAATTTTTTAATGTTGAATAAATACTCTATCGGCTCTTTTTTTTTGCTCTGTGTTTAATTCGTTGTTTTCGCTTTAAAAACTAAAGACAAACAAAACATTGAAACTGTACATTTACATTGAAAAAATAAAAAAACGAATCTACAAACAATGAAATTGTTGGTGATAACGACGTTTTTCGGTACGTTTTGTTCAATTAAATCTTTATAACGAAGCTATGTTTTTTTCTTCTTCTTCATATGCAGCTCTATTGAACTATGCTACTTGTTTTGACTGCTATGAATGTCAAAATTGTGAAATACCTTTTAATAGTCAAACAAATACAGCCACATGCAGTTCATCTGTAACACAATGCATGGTGAGTTTTATCTTAGAAAATGAAATAACAAATCTTATTTAATGTTGATATTGTTTTTTCTTCTATAGAAAATAACTGCAAAATTAGGTACTGTCTATACATATGTTCTTAAACAATGTGGTCCATGTTCGAATGAAACATTTGCATTTGGTGTTACTTATCTTCATGTTGATTGTTGTACGGGATCGACATGTAATCGAACAAATACTATATCGATGTCTAAATTTTCAATAACTGCTTGTCTTTTGGTTTTCTTCTATTACTATTTATTTCGCATGTAAACTTTTCTAATAAAATAAACGAATGAGTAACTAAGGAAAGTTAATTTTTTTTATATGAAAAAATTCAAAACTCGTTGGATTGTTTTAATCGTATTTTGTTCTTTGATCGTCGTCGGTGGATTTGCCTATCTATTCTATAGACTATATATTAACTTTATTTATAAACGAAAACGACCATGGTGTGAAATAACAACACAAATCGATGATAAATCTATAAAGCAAATCGATGAGAATATAAATTCTGTATTATCACGGCAATCGATGTCACCACTTATTCAAGAGTATCTTCCTTGTGAACTACGAAAACAACCTATGAAAAGAAAAATGACTACACGACTAGAATTTAGTGAACCACCATTATTCAGAGATACGTTTAAAGAAGATTGGGATGAACTAGATACACAAAGTACAAACGAATTCATTTTGACCTAGAACATTTTTTTGCTTTTAGGTTTAGATTCCCGAACATCGGTCTCTACAGAAACATCGTTTTATACAGTTGGAGAAGAAACTTTTTGTGAGCGATCTCTTACTCAATATTTGTCATTAACTTCTTCGAGTAATCTAACTCAATCATCACCATCGATTGAGCAATTATCTCCTATGGATACTTGTTCTACACAGACACCATTACAAATATGTTTTAAACCGTTTACTACTCTATCTAGACAATTAGTTAACAATGAGAAATATCGATCAGATATAAATAATGCATCGAATTATATTGTAATTAATATGGATAATTCAAAAGAAATAAATATATTTAATAATGTCTCACACGTATAAGAATGAATTCTATCGTCGTTCAGAGAATGTATAGAAATTCTGAAAAATACTATTTCTTCAAGTAAAGATACACCTGGCCATTTTACTCTACTTGCGAGGATTTTAAAAATCTTTTCATAATCACAAATTTCTTTATCTCGATAGAAATGTAGTTCACAAACTGAATTTTTTTAAATCTTTTGTATAAAACATTTGTGAGACTTCAAACGTCATAATTTAAGTTGAAGTCAACTATCGACTAAAATTCGTTGTTCACAGTTTTTATTTTTGAAAAACAATCAAAATAAATTGTTCGTTTTCAAAATGCATGTATTGCATAATCGAATGCTAAATTGCAAACAGAAATATTGCTGAAAAGAAAAATGAAACAAGCTGTTTGTTCTTTCTCCGCTACTGTCGATAAAGATGTCGCCGTCGCACACAACCGATTACTTATTCTATTAAAAATCATTTTCAAATGTTTCATCTTACTCAAGTGCCTCACTGATATCAGCAAATTTTGCGCAACTCATTTATAACAATAAAATAAAACATCGCGATTTATTTATATATCGATATTAGTATTTGATTAGAAAATAAACAAGAGAATACAATGCACTCTATTTATAAATAACATCCCCCTCCCTCCCGCAACCAAAATAAAGGACGTCTGATAATAGACTATCTAAACTAGGCAATCAGGCCAACCAAAAAAAGGAACGCAATATATTTTACTTTTATTTGCTTTGTTTGCCTTAAATACACATGTTATCATATATTTATAAAACAAATCTAATATAAGAAAAATAATGAGTCGTACTGTATTAAACAGACTTTTATCGCATTCATTGGAAAATTATCAAGTTCTTTTCAATGAACTCAGATTTCATAATCATAATGCACATCACTTAGGTTCACTTTATTTATTGGGTGTCAGTGATGATAAACTCGAAAAAGCTTACGAGATAATGTGTGAAGGACTTGATTCAAATAAACCATCTCCACATAAAATTGATATTTCCAATTGGCGATCATATTTTGGTGACACTGACTGTTGTCAAAGTTATCGAGATTTTTTCCGTGAACAACTAACAACAGCTGGCAATGATTGGAAGAAAAAATTCTTTGGATTTCTATTAGATAATCCAAGTCATCCGTTGATTAATGGTGTTGTTGGCGGCTTAGCACATTCACTTATTCATATTGGCTATGCATTAGAATTAGACAGTCCGATTGTTGCGATTGAAGCATTAACAATGTCGGCTGTTTGCTGTGACTATCTTCATGAAATTGTCGATACATTAGAGCCACCGAAATATCCTTCAAAATCAGCTATAGAAATTTTTAAGGATATTCATTTAGACAATCGATTTCCAATTTATGATACAGCTACTATTTACAATCTTGAATCAGTTATTAAAAACTGTACTGATCTTATTTTATTTTATTATAACCAATGGAATATGAATCGAGAAAATATTGAGAAAACAATGGAAGAATTATTTGATTTAGCGGTTTATATCTACGGTGCAACACATAAACCAAATGAAATTGGATTCGATTTTTTCTTAGCTCATTTATTAACTGCAATGCATGCTGTTCGTATGATACGTTTACATGTAGATAATCAACAAGTATTCGAGCATATTATTCTTCAATATTTTTATTTTGCTATTGTTTTATATGTGTGTCAAGTACGACCTGAGATCAATGAATATTTTATTGATGATTATAAAGTGGAGAATGAAAAAAAGAATTGGGATTATGTTCTTGATCGACTTTTAAATTCGACATTAATGAATGATGCTCACGTGGTGAAAGTTATACGATCTTTAAGAGAATTAGAAAAGGTTTATGGCAGTAAAAGTGAATTTTATTTAAAAACTGCTGTTAAAACTGTTGATAATTTTAATATTAAACATAGATGGATTGGAATATCGGATGATGAACGACAATTGAATGTCGTCAAAAGTTCGTAATCAATTTTGACTATTGGAACATGTGAATGCTTGTTTTTTAAATATTTGATTTTAATATCTTTTTTTTAATTTCACCACCGTGAGTTTAAATTTTGAAAGCCTATATACTATAATTGCAATTGATCTATTAAAACGCTTAAAAACTGTTAGAAAAAAAAAGGTTCACTGATTACTATCGGAAAACATGGATTTTTACATCAAACGAGAGATATTCTCATAATACTAAGACGGCTAACAGTGAAAATGACGAGTAGAAAAACAAGAATTATTCTCATCGAAAATGACAGAAAAATAAAGTTTCCCGAGGGTAAGTATGGATAAAGATAAAAGCCATGCCCTGTCGAATGTTTTACTTTAGATATATATTTTTCTAAGCATATTCCTCAGCTCGGTTAAGTCTAACATAATTTTTTTCTGTTTCTTTATCTTGTTTTGAAAAATTTTCCCAAACAACAAAAGTTATGATTAATTTATTCTCATTGGAAATATAATTATAGATCGCTATTAATTTGCCACGAGTAGATCAATGCTTCAAACCGTAGTTGTTCTTAGTAAATGAATAGATTTCCTTTAACAAAATGTGTACAATCGAATTTGTTTATTTATGTTCGTCAAACGTTAATGATTACTTTTCAATAGGTAAAAGCAATATTTCTTCATGTCTTTCTTACTTGTAGTTTCGTTTTTTTTCAAAAACGCATGTCAACAGAAGCCAACTAAATTTAAATTCCTTTGAAATCATCACGTTTAATGTTAACATCCTGTTAACAATTTGTACTTGTCAAAGAAAGCCTAGATCGTTTGATATCTCATTCTTTCGTTTGCACTCGTAAAAAACAATGATAATTAAATTTTTACATAATCAAACACATTCAAAAGGATCGATAGAAAATTGTACAATGAATTTTATTTGTTCTCTATTTACATTTGTGGTGATTCGGCATTCTTTTCTATTGTTTTTTACCATTACCATGCCTATCGTTGTTCACTTTTGTTAATAAATATTGATGAATAAAGTGCAGCTACTTTTTCATCGTCGGTATATATTTTTTCAGCCTTCGTTTTCGTCGTTGCCGTTTGGTTAAAACACATTCTTCTATTGCATTCACAACCACTTCTATTTTTTTAACCAAATGGCATCATCACACACTTTTATTTTGTTGTTCCTCATTCATATTGACTACTGATGGCTGCTACATCTCATTCAACATTGCCTCCTAGTACGTATGTTGGTTATGGATCGAGACCAGGCCCCTATCAATCAACTAGTTTTGGTGAGAGCGAATTAGAAAATTTGCTGTCTTTAAGTTCGTTGACTATTTCATAGGTGCACATGATGCAAGTTCAGGCCCATTAGCATCACATCCTTATCAATATGAAACAAGTAGTTTCAATGTTAATCCTGCTGATAATCAACAAGTAAAATTGCGCACATATTCAAGTTCGAAAGTGCCCATTAAAATTGATAGACCAATAGATACGAATAGAAAGAATAATAAAAAAAAAAATAATAATAATAAAAGCTATGATAAGATGATTACTGCACAAACATCACAGAGAACAAACACGAACAGTCAACAGGCGGGATCTAAGAACCAACAACAGGTAGATTTTTACTGGGAGACATTAGCCAAAAAAGAAAGAAGAAAAGTTTTCAGAACTATAATTCTTATGAGATTTTATATCGTAATAATAGTTTTTGAGTAGAGATGGAAAAAAAATCAGCAAAAGATTTTTTCTGTAAAAGCTTGTATTTTAAGTGTTACATAAACATACGACCATGTGATCAAATATTATTGGCAATAATAAAAGTATACTTTTATAGCTTTTACAACAGATTTTTATCTATGCAAAGTTATCCACATCGGATACCATTGGTTTTCGATGCTATCAAAAGTCTATTTTATTGAGACAATAAAAAGCAAAAGGTCTATCTTAAAATCAATTGAAATTTCCATTGAAATGTTCGATATTTTTCAGTACTCCCTGGACAAAAGTTGTTTTTACTGCTAATCTAAACATCAAAACATTCTTTTCGTAAAATAGTCATCAAAATGGTAGAAGAATAGGTTTGCCTTAAGGTATATAGTGTGCTACCTAGCGACAGATGCCATAGCTCAATACTATAACTGTAAATAGTCGTAGACTTGAATAGTGGATCGACATGACACAAAGTTCACTCCATGCGAATAGTTGCGTACTAAAATGTAATGAACAATATTCCATTAGTAGCATGATTCAAAATAAATAGCCATAAGGGATTTTTCAAGGCCATTTCAAAGATAGATAGCCGCAACATTATAAGAACTATTAATTAGTTTAATTGAAAACTTCCAAAACACAATTATTTATTTTGTTACCTATTAGAATTCATATGGTCACAAAACACAGCAACGTCCACAAGTTGTCGACGATAACCAATTCGATCGATCTCAAACACATCTCATTCGATCTGAACTTCAAATCTCAGGTCATAATCCCAAACAACAACAACAACAACAACAACAAATTAAAACGCAACCACCTCTACAAACAAATTTTACTCGATCTGAGCATCAAATGCCCAAAGGTCGTGCAACACCTCCTATTCAACATCGTTCTTCATCCAATGGTCCGAATAATAATAATAATAATAATAATAATACTTCGAATGATCCATCGTCGAAAATGAGTAGTTTCCTGCTAGACTTAAAACCCACGAAATCAAGTGTTATGCGAGCTGCAGCTATAAAACACAAAGAAGAAAGCCTTGAAAAAAAACGTCACGATAAATATTTTCCGACAAGTGAAAATAAACCTAAATTTCACCATGACAGTCCGAAAACAGATGTTGAACATAGTAGAAAAGAAAAACCAGCTCGTGACAAAAAACAATCTCATTCAGTACCAAAACAGCATACAAGTCGTCGTGATGAACATCATGTACGCGACGACAAAAGCTCAGGCGATGAAGATCAACATAGACAACATCATCGAAGTAAATCTCAGAAGAAAACAAAATTTTCTGATGAACATCATGAAAAACATCCACATCTTCCTCCAATTCATCGTGGTCGATTGCTACCCCAGCATGATCCCTTCTTAGATTATCCATTACCTCCTGGTCACCATCTAGGAGGACAATATCCATATCCTGGTTACTATCCACCCTATGGACCTTATCCTGGTCCATACGGTGGTCATCATTTGTATGGAGAACATAATGATATTCCACCTTATCTTCCACCTTATCATGATCCTTATGATCCATTTTTTGACTATCAAAAACGAAAGACTAAATCAAAACGACCTACAGATAAACATGATGCTAATAGTGATCATGACGAACGCAATGGTCGTGCAAATGGATATGAAACGGAGCCTGACGATCGTGCTAAAAGTCAACAATCAAGAAAAAGTAAAAAAAAACACTCAACTCATGATAACGGCGGTCGAAAAAGTCGTCGTGACGATGAAGAATATTCACGAACAAATTGGCCACCAGGTTATTATCATTCACAACTTTATCATGGTCAAGATATGCTTGAAATTTGGCGTCAAGAACGCAACGATTATTTAAAGAGAAAATTCAAACCATCGATTCACGATGTTCTTTATTCTCAACAATTTATGAAAACAGGTTTGATTCTCAAAATAAAATTATTTAATTTAATTTTAATTTTTTTCTAGATGGTTACTTAGAAAATCAACGACGTCGTGTATTACGTGATGCACAAGGTTATTATTTTCCATATAAAAAATATACATTGAAAGATTATAAAGATATACAAAAATTGAACGTACAAAATCCGTTTGCTGAAGTTAATGAAGCTATTATTGATCGAGTATACTTTTAGTTATTTTCTTTCTCTTAATTCCAAAAAATAAACTGTTCTTATTAAATTTAGAAAGAACGTGCGAGAAAACGTCAAGAATATGGAGCACAAGTTGAACGACAAATGGTAGATAATCCTGGAACACGCCAAATACCACCACGTGAGATGCCAACTCGAGAACCGTGGCATTTAAGTAATTCGGACATACGTGAACTGGAAAAAGCATCATCAAGAAGAGAACGAGTACATTATAAATCATAATAAAAAAACTAATAAAACATCTCTAGTTTTTGTTTTGCTTTGAAGGCTCTTGAATATGCTAAAGAGCAAGTAAAATATCAGCCAATGGATTCAACAAGAGATTCTCATCCATATGATTCTAATGAACAACATGCAGATGATCATTTGCCAAGACAGCATAATGATCATGACAGATCAAGTATATTGTTTTGATTGATAGAGTGTTTGCTTTTTAGAGTTATTTTATGCATTTATTTATATAGATTATGAACGCACTAGAAGAACTAAACAAATATACGATGATTACGATCAGTGAACGTGAACATTTATTTTCATTCATTCTTTTCTTTTATTATATTTTTTTTTATCAAAAGGCAGCAAATATTGAGCAGAATAAAAAAAACCGGAGGTCTCGAAAACATAGAATCAATGAACTATTGTTGATTAAGCCGTCTTTACAATTCATTCTCACCCCCGGACATCATATCCTAATCAATATCTCAATTGGATCATTTCCGATCTTTTTTCTTCGGTCGTATCTATACATTAATAGCGATATAACGGAAAAGGGGCCACTTGAATCAAATTGAGTGGAAGTCATGAAGAAAAAGTGAAATGGGTTTTCTTTCCGAATAGTATTGATTGCAAATAACTGTATATGATGGCATGGAAAACATTAATTTATAGCATTTTTATAGTGCTTGCTTATGCCGAGATAGTATCGGTTTCGCAACTTAGTAAACGTAATCGTGCATGTTTTGCCGAACTAAAATGTGGAGGTGAGATAAAATCAAATGATCTGATTAAATATAATCAATTATTTTCTTTTGTTTCTTTTTTGAAATAGAGAAATCTGAGAATTTATCGATTGCTGTTGAAGGTCTACCAGGTTTACGAGGACCACCAGGACCACCAGGTAAATCTTGAATTATGAATATTTTCTATTGGATCAACATCTTATTTTATTTTGAGGTCTACCCGGACCAATGGGTCCACAAGGTTTTGCAGGTCCACCTGGTAAGAATAAGTTCATTTAGTCTGGTGTTCAATTGAATTTAGTTTTTTTGTAGGTCGTGATGGTTTTATTGAACGTCCACCTTCATTTTATGCTGAATTGCGACGTTTAGTTACTACAAAAAATACTGATAGTATACTTCGACCGTGGACATTAAACGAAGCAGTCAATGCACCGGATGTATCATATTATTTCTCACAAGAAAATGGTATATTTACTGTTCCGACTAATGGTCTTTATCATTTTTTTCTTACGATATCTATTTCGAAAGCTAAGGTTAGACAAAAAAAAAAGAACAACGATGTATCGATGAACTACATTAATAATATATATAGCTATATTTTGTTTATATACAGGCATCAGTTTACATTTCTCGAAATGAGAAAAGTGTACGAACCCTATGGATCGAATCAATAGCAACAATAAATAATGAAACATTAGCATGGGGTTGGGCGAGTGGTTCCGTTGATTGTCTTCTCTATTGTCAAACAGGTGATCAAATAAGTGTTATTGCCGCTTATCGTCCCAATGAAAATTTCAATTCTCAAGTGTTCGGTTATTCCTATTCAACATTCTCTGGATATATGTTAAATAATGTTTAGAATATTTTATTGTGTATAAATAAAATCCAAAAAGAAAAGACAAACAAAATTTTCCTTTAGCTATTTTTAGTCTTTTAAAAATGGAATTATATTATCAATAAACCATTGATCAGTAAATCGTAAATGATCTGTATCTGATTCAAGAAATTTAATACGTGATTGTTGATCCATTATTTTTAAACCCAATAAATCATTGGCATATAAAGTACTTTCGCGTAATGGTACTATTTTTGCTGTGTTGTTTTCAGCATAAAAACCGAAATGTTCACTTTCATGTGGATCTACCATTGTATCACGTAAAAATTTCACAAGAACTAAATTACGAATTTTCAGGAAATTTGTTTTATAATCTGGATTGAATGTACGTTCTTGATTGATATCAGCTAAGAATACGCTCACTCTACGATATGTTGCTTCTTGATGAGCTAAAATAAAAGAATTCTGACAGTGATCTTCGATTAAGCTTTATTGAACTCATTCTCTACATACGATCTTGCCAATATTCAGCTTGAACAAGATGATCTTGTATGACTGATTCATAGACTCCAAAACGTAGCAATTCTCGAATATAATTACATATTGTGACATTATCTCCAGGACATCGTGGAAATCCAAAAACACCTTGATGTTGGCCACCAATAGAAATTAAATTAAGCATTGGTGGATTTGGACAGCGTTGAGCAATGGCACGAAGAAATTGTCCACCTTGAGAAAATCTTTAAACGAAAAAATATCTTTAGAAAATTTAGTTTAAAGTCTATTCATTTTACCCAACAGCATGATATCCATTCGTAAGATTTTTGTCAGCATTTAATAATTTACAAGCATAATCAATTTGATGATTAGCATTCATAAAAAATCCATTGGTTGTATCTTCTTCAACATTAGCACCAATTCGTAATGAATGTACATATGGAGCCGGTGTAATTTCTTTTTCAATCAATTTTATTATTGATCCAAGACTCAATGGATTACAACAACTATCACCCATACCATGCCATAAAACAATAGGCGGCGAGCCTAATATGGCAAAAATATGTGTGAAACAGATAATGATACCAACTATGAATAACATTGAAATGAAAGTTTTATCTGAATGTGTGTATTTACTTGGTGTGATATCTCATATCTAACTGAAACGAGTAAATAATGTTTAGAATAGTTATAAATGTTTTGGTTGTATTTACTCAGCGGCAGTGTGGCATGCCGAATTTTTCCGATTGATTACATCAAAGAATTATTGATGGAAAAATTTTGCTTGAATAACACTTTCCGGTAACAAAATTAAGATAAAGTAATTAGTTGTTGTAGTCAATATACTGTTCTAAAAATAGACGAACATCATATTACATAAGAGAAAGATACTGTAAAACGTGAGGACGAACACTATTAGAGAAAATACCTGAAAGCATAAATTTTTTTCTTTGAAATAGAATTGAGGTTAACAAGAAATTAGATCCTTTTGTAAATCATGACTGATCCTGCTACTTATAATGGAACAAAGATTGTATGTGGGAGATGAAGGAAAATCTGTTTTTCATATCGTCTGATTTATGTATGGAAAGAGTAGAGTTCTAAAGATAAAGTCAAATAAGAGAATCGATATCGGCTTACATTGCCGCCGTTTAGCATCCGTTTCTTTCCCAACTATTGTCATATGAACCAAAACAAAAATTAGTACGTGGGTCAAATAACGATAGTTCGGCAAATTTTGATTATAGTAACACGAATCCTAAATTACTGCTGCTGATCTTCAAAATTCTATGCCGGACAACATTTGTTAATTCGATAAATGACAAAATAAGCACTTAATTGCGACAAGAGGATGTTGCTGAGTCTGCTTGTAATACTCACTTATAATGTCTCAGTGTCATGTTTTAGTTTTTGACATTTTGACAGTGACTTTGAAAATAACCGAGAGTGTATTTGACTTGCCATTGATTCATTAGAATATTTGGATGATCTGCTAGTAACCATTTCTCAATTATGTATAGTGCTTTTTTTATATCATCAAAGAGCCTCTCCGCAGTTATACAGGTCTTTCGAAATCTTGTCTATATTATGAATCATAAGAGCAGAATATTGTGACATAGTCATGAGTCATTGAATCAAATTCTTCCATTGATGGAGCTACCATCGCCACGCATGCTACTTTCATTTGCTCAAAGAATTCGCTGCACGATAATTTCTTGGAACGTTGATTGGCCAGGTTCTCCGCACTCATTGTTGTGATCCATTAGTAACAAATAATAATAGATCTGCTTATGAACTGTACCACAATAGATCCGAGGAATCTCGAAAATTTTCAAATTGCGAATGACTAAAATTACCAGCAAAGTCATGTACGCTACAAGAAAGCGTCCAACAGTATAATTAATCTCAACTATCTCGCGAAGCTGAACACCGCCCTGATTTGCAATTGACTACTCTATTGTATGTGCTAGTATTATATATAGGTCTATCGCTTCTGTTGATTCATATCCACAACTATATTTTCGAATTGAAAAGTTTAATGACTTGAATAGAATAAACACTCACCAATATCATTTTAATAACTTTTTCTTAATGGGAAACATTTGGAGAATAGCCGTAAAATTTCGCGAAATTGGTCAGAATTATAAGTTAATTTGCAAGATGTTGGACTTTAAGATTCTGCTGAAAAATCGAAAAATAATTGAGTCAGTGTGTTATCGAGCTGCTCAATGATTCTTAAAATTTTCAAATTCAATTCAAACTATTGAGGGTACCAACATAATTAGTATCTATGAATAGAAAGTCAGCAGTGGCATAGAGATTGACATCTGTACTCTTGTCAGACCTGTGATAAAGTCTAGACTATATAGATCTTGGTTACAAAGTACTTTCGATATTTCCCATAAAATCTGGCAAATGATAACATTATATGTGTTTCCCTTAACTTTTTGTATGGCTGATTTAGACGTTGGATTTGCGAAACTTCGCATGAAAGTGCGATATGATAAGTACCCAGGATATGGATATTTATTATTATTCAGTATCATATGTTTATTCGCAACCATATTCACAAATAATCAAATAAAATATGCAAGCGATTAGTTATGGACAATGCTGTTCGATAGAGCGGAAGTCCGGATTGGAATTCTTCTTATCGAACAAGTACAAATCTGGAAATAAATTCTAGAGAGGAAGGATTTATTGTTATTCGATCTTATCTTCAATACTATCATCACCTTTACTAGAATAAAAACAAAGGAAACTAATGAAAAAGTACATAAGTTTGTTAATTTTTATATGTTTGTAAAATTAGTTCTTCTTTATGCCTTACATATCACTAGTTTGTGTAAGAAGCAACTGCGATAACGGATGCACCGTGGTGAGCTAGCATCCAGGGATTTTGTAAGACCGCACGCGTATAAAGATGATTATCGGGACCTACACCCAGAATTGTGCCATCGTTTAGGACAGTAACTCCAATCACGGGATAACCATTAGCAATATGAACCCAGTGGCTCGTCACGGTTGCACGCGTGTAAAGATGTTGGTTTGTNGACCCAAGAACTTGATATGGTTGCACGTGTGTAAAGCTGATTATTTGTGCCTACACCCAAAATTGTGCCATCTTTTAGGTTACTGACTCCAATCATGCTTCCACTATCGGGAACATGGATCCACGGATGGTTCATGCTCACACGCGTGTATAGTTGATTATTTTTACCAATACCTAAGATCGTGCCATCCCCTAGAATGTTAATTAATTCGGTTTCAATCGATTAATATAATTATACTAAATATTTTTCCAAGGTTGCATTTGATCTTTTCCAGCTGATAGGTTTTCTGTGTTAGTTGTTTCTCACATGCAAATTTGAGATTCACTCAAAAATTGTCTTGATCCAGTATAGTTAGTCTTACAGAAAGAAAATAGAGCAAAAGTATTTCTAAATTCGTACAGATCGTATCATTCATTTTGTTATGAATATATCAAATCAGCTTTTAATCTCCGAACTGAATATCATATTTCCCATCACTTCTAATCGATCGAATGTTACTTTTAATTCATGGCTATTTTTAAAAGAACCACTGCAAAACTTTCATTAACTTGAGTTAAAACCACCCATTAGGCGATGGAAAAAATATTGTATGAATAAATAATGCTAGCACCACTATATGTTCTCAACTTAAAGAGATGCCGTCACATTTTTATTAAGTATGGATTATAATTGCAAGGAACTTTTTCTTGATACTCCCGTTCCGATCAGAATCTTTAATTTTTCAAAGGCTACCTTGGAATTAAAGTCAAGAATATGTTATTTCTTGGTATCTGCTGGGAAAAGGTGAATCTTATAAGAGCTTCATCGGTACGGGTACAATGTGTACCGACACAAAGTCCGATCAATTCTAAATGATCAATCTAAACTAGCGCACATGCTTCACATAAAGAGAGTTACAAATCCACAAGCATCTCTCGATGTCAATACTTGTCAGTATATGCTAATAAATAGAGTTGGGTATAACAAGATACTTGTACCAGTTGTAATAATATCAATGAATATACTCTATTCAACTAACAGTTAGTTGATCTATATTGGGAAATCAGTAAATCCTCTATTTAGTTGTATTACAAACACAGAAACTGCTGAAAATAGTATTGCAATTACATAGGCGCTTATCCAATGCATTCTTATTTGTTTTGACATCTTAAATGGCAAGTAAAAGTAAGGTCTGATCATGACCATATAGAGACTCGTCAGAGGAAGAGACAAAAGAGCCACTGCTCTTGCTTTGGATGAGAAATAATCAGAATCCTAGACAAAGTTGCAGTTCTGTCTCGAATATTTGTGCTTTTACCTGGAATGCATGTAGCTAAACGTGTATCAACATGACGAACTGCTTCTGTTTGCACGAAATCGGTATTTCTCTGTCGATATCGAATGATTGTACGTAAGTTTTGTTTCACTGTTTCATCAGTTACAAAGTCATTCCAAGGAATCATTTCGAGAATCTGCAGAAGTGCAGGTGCGGCAGCTATAGTCCTTCTCCAGTCGTCATCGTTTTCGATTTCCGCATTGCCACCAAGACGACGTGTCGAAAGTATTTGTGTTTGATCAGCATAATACGCACAAGAAGAATTAGTTGGGCCTCGGCCTGAAAACGGTATGCACCCAGCAACAATACGATCGTCAGTCCCAAGGAAACATTTTGTTACTTTAGCTCGTTCTTCTATCATGCCACCGATAAGTGATTTAGTAATAATATGAGTTCCCCAAGCCTCAATAAAGTCTTCATAGAGATCTGGATCAAAAGTTGACGTTAATTGAGAAAGCGCATTGCGTGCAAATGAATTAAGCTGAAATGTTGAAATGTTTAGTGTCAATGTATACAGACCAATTACGCGTTGAGAAAGCGCCAGAGCATTGCTATGGTTAAAGTAGCTAAACAATAATAAAATATCTTTCAAATTGTGCTGTTTACGTAGTTTTCTTGTTTTTCAAAAGCAAAAATCGGTACCGAAAATCAATGAGGTTCCACCAAGACTGTTTCCAAAATAAGACGTACAAACTTTGTACAAATGAATGAAAGGTAAAATACAGTTCTCTCGAGAAAAAATGCTAGTATGGGCACACTGTCGGTCGCGCATGTTAAATTTCGATGAGAAAATTTACCATCAGCTTCTTTAAGTTGTCTGATAATCTATAAAAGAGCGTAATTCATAAGGCTTTTGTTTAAACATAATTTTTGAGAACCTCTATTTACGAATGACAGTCATTAAAGAGTGCCTAACTAATATAATACAAATGGGATCCGTGCTTCACTTTATATATATTCAGGAATATAGAATCAAAAATTAATGATTCAAGTTTTCATGTGAAATCTAAGATTCTAAAAGACGTTATCAAGTTATCAGGTGTGACTATTTCAACAACATGAAATCATACAATGACGAATTTACTGAATCCTTCTAATGACATCGCACAAACAACTTGTTTAGCAGCTAGTTTCGATTCTGTTGGATTGATTGCAGTATCATGTCAGCCTTAAGATGGATTACTAAATAATGAATTTATTCGAAATACAAGAACTCAACGATTTTCTTCACTTCTTGAGAGATGTATTTTTATTCTTGCCGTACTCCGTGATATTAATTTAGACATGTTGCTACTTGATCTATGGCAGGGAATCATCGAATAGATGGCTGTGAACTGCGCTGTATATTCATCTCTTATAAATCACAAAAGAGTCTATCTGTTTAGAGCATGTTGAAAGTATCGAAATCAATCCACATAATTCGGGAGAACACAGTCAGTTAAATCCTCTAGTGTACTATGAAATGTAGAAGTAGTGGTCATATTTTTTTAGATACATTTGAAGTTCTTGTTTTAAGTCATCCGATAGAATTATGACACTACATAAAACTGATTCATTTTTTTTTGACTATGACCAATGAACGCAGTTGGGATTTCTATTGAACACGATGTTTTTGCTCTGTGTAGACCGATGTATCTACAAAAATCTATATAGAAGTCTCGAGGACTCTACTAATTATAGAATTTCTGCTTCTTTGACGATTTAGTGTTTCAAATGAGCTCGATATGAATTAATCATTTCAGCTTTGAGATTATCCCTGTAAGAGTTTATGAAGCATTATGAAGGAAATAATTAGAATTGAAGAGTCCTTCGTATTTCATATTATTGAGTATGTACAATGAATCCTTCACTGGTGGAATGAATCCAAACAGTTGGCTAATACGTGCATTACATCAAACGTGACACGTGACTGATATTAAAAACAATTCAAGGTCTTACCGCGATTCTGTTATATTATCTTGATAATACGTTTTTGACTGAATAATTTATGCTTCAGCTGTCTGATACTTTGATGAAAACATAGAGAACAGCTATAGTGTTTAAGAAATTTGAGCTAGAATTTGCTTTCAAACTTCTTTTAGAGTAACAGAAAAGCAGTTTCGACATCATAGTGTTAGTCTATTTGATAAAAGTAACCGTATAATTTTAACTCAGTAAATATGAAATAATAATATCCGACATTAGTACTGTGCTATTGATGTGATTATATTTTTCTGAATCAGTATTGCTTATCTTACAGTTTTTATTTTATTTTAGAAGACAGATATGTGTTCGATTTCAACGAAGGTTATACAAACTATAAGGGTCGCTTCAAGGCTCGGAACCCTCGATTACTGGACAAACAAATCCCAAAAGATATTTGACTTGACTATTCTGGAATAAAACCAAACTAAGAAAGCAGTCAGAACAGATAACTCGGATTTTGATGAGAAAATATTCGTTCATGCTGAGCTTCAACTATGGTGTCTAATTCACTTAAAAAATGTTTTTGAATCTTTTCTATAAAGCCCCTTGTTTTAATAAAAGCAGTTCTCACAGTTGAATTCAATGAGTTCCAGCTGAAAAAAACTCACCTAGATACATATGCAAGCATATCAGGTGGGCGAGCTAATTCTCCACCACGAACTCTACCATCAGCAAATGTTTGCCGCCATGCTGCACTTAACTGTGACGCATTGTGAAAAATGTGAACACGCGCTGCGTTGTAAGCGGCAACTACTCTACTAGCTGGCCCATGTGTTGCTTCGTTAAATATGTCAAACATAGTGCCAGTATGGCCATCGGTCCACGTACGAATGCCTTCGGGTGGATATGTTAAGTTTGCTACTAGAGCCATTAGCCGGCCAGTACTTCGATCAATACTGATACCTACGCCACGTGGTAACTTCATATGATCTGGATCCATGTTTCTACCGGAGGGGTTGATTGAAGTACCGTTAAAGCATATCATTCCTTCAGTACCAACAAACGGACAAAGTGCAGCTCGAGCTTCTTCATTGAATCGAAAACGTGATGTGCTAGAACGTAATGGATACACATAGTGCGCATGGTATGATAATACACCAAGAAACATGTAGATTGATCGTAGCATCTAACGAGTACAAAAATATTTATGCTGTAAAATCAGAGTTTCGACGATTATTAAAAGAGATGTAAAGTTCTAATCATCAATATCGTGTAAAATTATTAGATTAGTAGGTCCTAATATGATCAATACAGAGAGATATTTCTGTGATTTTGCATAAGTTTCGCTGGAAAATTGAAGTATTCGAAAAAAAGAGAGAAATGGATTCAAATTAGCGAAGAGTAGTGTACCAAAAGCAATGAGGTTGCCTCGATTAGAAGTAAAAATTAAAAAAACGTTATGGTGAAGTCTCTCCACTCGTCTACTTTGGTATATAGCTAATATTTTAAAACAAGTTATGCGATCTCGCAATCCACGCATAAATATGATACACAATTGTGTAATAAATGTGACATAAACAGATCCGATATTTTGTTAGATCTTCATATCCGTTCAAGATATTGTATTACAAAGAGATAAATCTAGATATACTATTTAAGTAATATATTTAAAGGCTTTCTACAGGATTAAGGATTGAACGAAAATTCGGTGAACTAACCTTTTACAAATGCCGGAAAAGTCTTTTCCGGATTCTTTCGCCCACAAGAGATATTTCAAATTCATTAAAATTCAATTGACGTATGTCACAATTTTGTGCAGTCTGATAGAGGAAGTGCAGTAAACAGTAGCTTACATCTTATAGGAGGATCGAGACGGTACACTTATGTGATTACAATGAAATTAGCTGAAGAAGATGCTGAATGATGAATCCTGCTGAAAGCAAGATAGAGAAAAACTTGAAATGTAGATTCTACTCCTATACAAAAGATTGCACTATTTTTGAAAGCTAAAGTCTGTTTCAGTACACTCTTGACACCGGACTTGAAAATGTACTAATTTCAATAAAAGCTCGAATAAAATAGGTCTGAGCTTATTGAAACTTTTGAAGGATAATCGCATTGTTTCTTGAATGAAAGAGTTGCCATCATAATTTTGTTTGATACTATAACTCAATTGTAGCTACGTTTAATGATGAAAGTGAAAACTAGATTGAAGTCTGTGTTATATACTTTGCATAAATACCAATACCAGAATTCAGATTAATAACTGGACTATAATCAGCATAATTTCTATAGTGTCCCAATGCACATAGGTAGTGAAAGTATCAGTTATTACCATAAATGAAGTATAATTGAAAAAGCGATTCATGCTGAATTGTAAATGGCTCTAGTACGTAATATGATGTAAATTCCAACCAATTCATTCCACGAAAACTATCAATATTTGCTATTCAGTTCAGGCAAGAGTGTGATTTGGGCAAACTCATGCAGAAAAAACGGAACTTCCGATAGACTGGATTTCAATAAGAGGAAATGGTACTAAATAATCGGAATTATATTGGAGAAGAAAACATAACTCGTTGTAATATTTGTTGTTATGGGTGTGAATTTTTAGTTTCGCATGTTTCGTCGGTATTTTTGCGCCTATTCCACTCTCATCCATCAGTAGCATCGTTTTTATGCTACAAGTAGATTTAAAAATGTGAGAGTATGCTAAGAAACATGAAACCCTGGGCAAATACATGATGAGAGGTACTGTCTGAATGAGCCCCCCCCCTCCGCGTTGGAAATTCAGCTTTTCAAAAAATAGGCAACTGAAAGAAAGCTTCGCAACATATAATTTATCAAAATCTGTATGCATAACTTCATGCTTAACAAGAAGCATTGTTTTATTATTTATCAAAGTATACAACAACGACGAAGAAAAAAAAACCAATTTAATCTCGCCGACGTTTTTCTTTTTCGCGATCATGATCTCGGCTCCGATCTTTTTTATCACGATGCTCATGTCGACTTGAATGTTTTTTTCTGCTATCACGTGCAGGTGAACGCGACTTTGATCGTGATCGACTTCTTGAACGTCTATAAAAATCACAGTGAAAATTTTACTAAAATAAAACTTTTGTTTTTTCTTTACCGTCTCTTTTTCGAACTTTTCTCTCGTGGTGATACTGATCGTGCATAACGTGGTGACGGTGATCTGCTTGGTTTGTCCAAATCTTTCCATTTTTTCTTCGGCTTTTCTGATATTGTTTCTTTCTTTTTAGGTTTCTTTTCTTCTTCTTCACTTTCAGCACTCGATTCATTATCATCAATATCTTCGTCAAGCACAGATTGACGAGGTTCTAATTGATTATTTTCTTCTAAAACATTCCGTCTTTGTAAGCGAGGCAATTGAACTTCTAATACACGTTCTTCGCGTAATAACTGATCAATAAATTCATCCATATATAAAAGTTCATATTCTAAAAGAATAAACAAGCGTTATTTTTGTTTTAAATTTAATAAAAAAAAGTCTTACTATCATTTCTATTTAGATATTTCATCTTGCGATAATCATTATAGAGTGGTTCTAGATATTTGTAAATTTCCACTGAAGTACCGACAAGTCGCATATAGAATGCACCAAGTGCACGAACATATCTAAACAAAAAGAATGAAATCTTTCAAGAAACAAGAACATCCGAATATAAAAATGATACTTTTAAACTGAATGACGTTAAGTCTAGCAGAGATATACTAATTCTACAAGTGTCTTAGTTTCTCAGTACGGATGTAAATCGTCACTAATGCCTAGAATATCCTTAACGATTACCGTCAAATGAACATCACTTTTGAAAGGTTACTCTTCTTTTTTATTATATTATTATGGTTTAGCTTATGCATAAAAACAAGACTTTCGAATGCGACAAATTTGCTCATACTTCAAATATTCGTATCTAATCTCTCACGTTCTTTTTTTCTATGGTCTCCTCATAACTTGTTTTACATATTATTTATCAAAAAACAACTCCTCTACTTACTTAAATTCTTCATTTTTAATAAATTCAACAATAATATCTTTTTCTGGACATATTTGTAACATTTTAAGTACTAAGCATAAAAATGGCGCCGGTCGAATATTTGCTCCACAAACGCCACCAATGCATTTCAATTCAACTGCTTTATCAACTACCAATTCAGCTACAAAAAAAACAAAAAAATTCATAAGAATAATAAAGTAAATTTTCACTGACCAGTAAGAGCAAAACAATCTTCTTTCCAATACCGAGAATCATATATTCGAGATCGAATAATTTTCTCAATTAAATATTGTGGATTCGTACCCTTAATTGTCGGGGCTTCTTTTACCGTTCGATTAGCCATTGGAAACGAGCTAAATGGACAATGAAACAGCGACGATATCTACTTTTTGAGTTAAGCAAGAAAGAAAGAAACCGGTGTTGATTTTCATTAGTCTATGCATCTTCACCAATCAAATGGCTTTCTTCAGATGGAAGCAGTATCATTATTGATAAATAAGATTAAAAAGTTTCCAATGATTATCTAAATCTATTGGATTTATTAGAAAATATTTTATTTCAATATTTAATAAAAAAATCTTAATTCAGTAACATGCGTCATTTTCATTATCAATATGAATGATTGATTAGAAAACAGTTCTGAGACTTGCGTACGGTATGTATAAAGAGTTTTATTGACACTTTACTTCGCTGACAGGTCTAGAAACTATTATGATCCCAGAAGATATTGTATTCTACTAAGTAAAATATTTTGAACAGTAAACATGTGATTGTACATGAAATTGCCCTTAGGTCTCAATGCTTTTTGTTTTTCATCTAATGAGATTAAAAACTTGTCGATTATTATCGGTCACAATTAAAGTCGTAGTTTAGAAATGAAATTCTATCAATACACATGGCTTAGATTATGAGCTTATTTTTTAAAGTCTTCTTATTTATTTGGTTAGTAAATTTTGTTATATGAAAGAATAACATTACGATGTTTTCTCGAAAATAGAATTTGTTCGTCCTTATTTTTAATAGAACAGATGAAGACAAACATTTGACACAAGATACAATTCTTTACTGTTGTAAGATTTTTGTGAAAAACAAAACAACATCTTTTTTCATTTTACGCTTAGGCAGTATTAAGTGAAGACTTTTTTCTCTTAAATCTGTGACCTATGGAGATATTTTTGACGTTAATCTAAGTCATTTTTAGCAAGTATCTCATTTTGTAATGTCAGAAGTTGAGTTCTTGGCCTAAATTCACTGTGAAACATGCATTAATTGAATCATTCAATATTTGAAACTCTTGTTACATACATTTCTAATTCTCTATAGAGTATTTTATTACGCTTTGAGCAAATATTCTATTGACAAACAGTTATACATCCAGTGGTTCGAAAGCTTTTTTTCTTTTTTTGATCACACGAGTGAAACGAAGAGAGATCGAAATATTAAACGAAGGGATTAGTAAAAATCGACTATGTTCTATGTCTATTAAGAATTCTTTTTTTTTTCATCATAGGAAAAAGCATCATTAATGCACTTTAATTTACGTGTATTTGATCATTGTCATAATGTATATGCATTAAGCTTTTCTTAATGTCGTCTATACAATACATTTGAAGACAAAAGCCAGACACTATAGCCAGTGGTCATTGTGAGACACGTGTGAAAAAAAAAGTTCAATCTAATTGATTTTCTGTCGCTTTAACAATAGCACACATCGTGCATTCAGTTAAAATTTGTGGTGTCTACGATCGTTGTTACCACTCGTTTACCTCTTTCTGCTCTCTGGTGCCACATACTTAATAGCATGAGGACTATTCAAATGGAATCGTTCTTTTTTTTCTCCTTTTTTCTCGCTAAAGCGTATTAAAGTCGATGAGACACATTGTGCCGTAGATGTCAATGTTCGCTTCCTTTTTATTCGTTCTTCTTCTTCTTCTTCTTCTTCTTCTTGTTATTTTATTTTTTTTGATGATTCTAGATTTTGTATAGGTAAAAACGGACACGCGTATTTCTTTTACTGTTGAACAGACGATAGAGAATAGAGCGAGTGAAGCAGAAAGGCAAAAGAAATGTTATCTTTGATTTACTAATGATTTTGAGCTCGACTGATTGCAAAAAAAAATGGATCATGAAGGTAAAACGATGAACGAAAATTTAATTAAAAATAATCTTTTTTGTTTTTTTGTGTAAAGATAATTCAGTAAATAATGGTTACCAAAGTAAAAAGATTTTGAAATTTGTACTTTTTTTTTCGATTTCTGGCAATTTTCTTTTCTAGGTGATGAAAAAGACGAAGCGACAAGAGTTATTGAAGAAGGTAAACTTATATTTACCTTGAGTATGCCTACTGAATTTCCTTTTTACTATTTCAAGATACTTACCCCATCTCAGATAGTGAGTCAACAACCAATGTAACCTCTTTAATCGATACAAATGTTATCCAAGGTGAACTAAATCGTAAGTAAAACTTATGATTTTTTTTCAACAAAAATAATCTATCCGTGTTGTTGGTTGCGATATGATATATTCTATTTTCTACATTCTTACATAACTATCGTCCTCCAGAGATTGATTTTCTTTTCTTTTCTTACTTGAAATTGTTTCTATCGTTTTCTTATTCGTGATTAACTAACTGTTGTCTAGTTGTTCTCATGTTCATCTATTTGTCAATACATCGATCTAGTCTCGTCGACTATCGGCAAATGACAAACATTACTTGTCGTCATTGTCTATCTTTACTTACATAGATACAACTATTACTCAACAATGGTTGTAGATATGTTCGATCTGATAACTTTTCTTTGCCTATTCCACGTGATTAATGCTAAGGTTGAAACTTTGCAATTCGAAAGTGCTTGTGTGAAAGAATCGACTGTTGTTCAATTGCGTCTTCGTTGTTCATTATATGAACATATCGAAATAATTCGTGTTATTTATGGTTATTCAAAACAACGACTAACAAATCAATGTCAATTTAGCATCTATGATTGTATACAAGAAGGTGCAAGTGAAAATATTCTCTCATGTAACGGTAAACAAACATGCGTGATTAATCTAACTAAAACTGAAATGCTTTCAACAACAATAACAACAAAAGGTGTGCCAACTTGTTCGGATTTTAATTATGTACAAGTTAACTTCGGTTGTGTACTCGATGCAAAAGATATTTGTGATAGTTGGAAAGATGAAGCAGCCATTATTCATGTGAGCCATACGAATTCAAAAGAAAAACAACATAATGAATGTCAATGTAAAGTACGTTCATCGTTATCCAACGGACAAGTTTTACTTCGCGCAAGAGAAATCAATCGACAATTTGGAAATCTAAAAGATTTAAGGCCGCCAAAAGATTCAAATACTAATTGTAAAACGACCACTTATTTAGAAATTTCTACCGATCGATCGGAACGAAAATGTATGGATAATTTACCGGCAAATGGTAATGCACTATTCGGCTCTGGCTCACATAATTTCACGTTGAATTACATTCGAAATGATCCGTCGTCAGAACTCTTTTTCTATTTTGAACTAACAGCAAGTCCTATAAAAAGCGATCATTATGTACAAATCATTTGTAATTGGGCTAGACGTACAACAACAATACGTACAACATTAGCAATGGCACGTAAACGTAAATTAACTACAATTAATATGTCATATGGACTGAAACTGAGTCGTCTCGATCTTATTCGACATCCATCAACATCAAACGATAATCTTGAAGTAGATGAAGATGCTAGTATTTCATTGGCAGCTGATGTCGATGAACCAGAAACTACTACAATGATTAACGAACCAGAAAGTGATGAAGACGAAGAAACAGATACAGCAAAGAATCATAAAATAAAGCCATTGAAATCAAATAAAAAAAGAAAAACTGAATCATTTAAAGCAATCTCAATTGAAACAACAACTTCAGACACACTATCCATGGTTAATAATGAGCAATGGTTACCTCTATTATCGCCAGATTCATTTGATTCTCTATCCGCTTCGGAACAATTCTTTCCTTTTAATAATGATTCGTTCATGAGTTCAGCGCAAGCTTCGATTGTACCTGTAGAACAAAGATCTCGAATGAAACTATCAAAAGCTAAAGTTTTTATTATGTCTTCTCTTCTAGTTTCTATTACAACTTTTATTCTTTGCATTTATTGTGTCAAAGTTACACAATGTGGTTGTATTCAACGTTTAAAAATAAATTTCAGTATCGCATTGCTGTTTTGCTGTGAAGCTGGTAAATTATTATTTTCTTCTTCAAATAAAACAAGTTCAAATACGCCCACTAGTACGATTGACCGTTATCCTCATCATAATCGTCATCGCCGATCGCCATCATTACCAGCTGATGATTATCGATCAGCGGATTATTATATGAATCATACAGTAAATAATTTTCGTACAATGGAAAGTATTTATGCTTATGATGGTGGCGGTGGTGGTGAAAAATCAGTTTACAATATTGATAATTATACTGAAGATAATTATGGTAATCAACCACCACGATCTACGTATACAACTCAATATGATCGTTATAGTGCAGTCGATACGTGTTGAAAATAAAAATCTTGTTGTTGCCTTTCGTTTTTCTTTCTTTCTTTTGTTCTCCGTTCATTCCTACTTGTTTTTCTCTCTCTCTCTTCATCCAGAACGAGTCACTTGTATCTTGAGAATTCTTTTTTTTTGTGTTTATATATATATATATAAATATATATATATATAGTTGCCTGATTATTATTATTAGTAGTAATAAAATGGCTCAATTAATTCATAATTGAGATTCAAGTGGTTTTTCTTTTTGTACGTAGGCACTATGTCTGAAGATTCATTAATTAATGATGAACAAGATTATGATGAAGCAGTTCAACCGACATCTTCAATGGCATTAGTTGATACAAATATGAATAGTAAATTAAACTCATTGTCCAATGGTAAAAAAATCCAACTATAGAATAAATTGATAAATTGAATTAAGTAATAAATTGCTTGCAGGAGTTCGATCGATTAATCATGATGAGCATATTAAATTAGTAAAACAAAAGAAAGAAGAAGCAGATGAATTACGACTACAGCGATTCCAAGAACAGCTGCGCAAGAAAGACCAAAAATGGTAAGCATTGTTAACGATTGCAAACGATACTTCCTGACAGATAAGATGTCTATTAATGGATTGATTCTGTTTTGCGATGACTCAATAAAAAAGAACAGAAAAAACAAAGAAAGAGAGAGAAAGAAAGACTAAAAAAATTATTGCAATCATTTATTTTGCGTAGGCTTTAAAGGATAAACACTTGACGTAGTTGTTTTTTCTTCTCGTCAGATTTTTTTTTTTGTTGCTCATCTTATGATTGATTCCTTCTGTGTGCAATCAGTCCCGTGGTAGTTTGGGGGAGCTACTCATTAATAATATGTTTTAGCTATTATGCCTGTTAATACAAACTTGGCATTTCTTTTTCTCTCGTTCTCAGACAGTAAGACGAAAGCTATACTGCTTTGCATCTTACAAGCATGTACAATCAGACATTCGAAGAAAGAAAAAAAATGACAGGGAAAGAGAGGGTGACGATTATCAAATGGGATGCATCGTATGTGCGTGTGAGATAGCGTCCTTTTTTTTCTTGTTTTGGGTAGGTAGAGTCAGCTGGCAAGAGAGGAAAGCAACACTGGTGTCTCATTCTTTTTTTTTTCAATGATCGATGTCGTCTAAATGGGAAAAATATGCGAGAATCAGAGACACACATTCTGTATCGTTAATATGCAAATCAGAGAAGAGGGAAAAATAGAATAAGAAAAGACCTAAATGCACTCTCGTCTGTTGATGAACTGCATACTGAATATGATTTGTTTGTTTGTTTTATTTTTTGATCATCAAGGTCACTTTTGTTTTATTTCTAGTCAACAACACCAATTAGTTAAAGTAAAAACGTGGTTGCAATTGCGTAATCGTGATACTGATCATCGATCACAAGTTGAAGAAAGACGTAGGAAACGTGAAGAACAAACAAAAGTATGTCGTGTGATATGTGTAGAGTTTTTTTATTATGTAAATTAAACTAATTTTAAATATCAAGGTTAAAATTGAGCAAATATTTCGCCGGGAGCAAGAACGCGAACAAAAAGCTAATTCACAAATAAAAGTCAATCGAAGGTAAACAGAACAAATCGATAATAGATTATTAATTGATATCGTCTGAATTTAATTCTAGGGGAAATGGTACGCATAGACCCGATTCTATTATGAGTATGTCCATTGATGTACATTCAGGTCGACGAGCTATTTCAGCACCACGTTTACGTTCAAATCCGCGAAGTGAGTTATTCTTTTTTTTTTGATATTGTAAATTGAAACCTAGACAAAATCGTTTTTTTATGATAATTTATTAGATATGACAAATCGACGAGGTCTAAACGATTCTCCAGTTACAACAGTATCTCAAGATAATGGTGATAATGCATCTAGTAAGTTTATCTCAATCTGTTTTCTTTTTGCTTCGTACTTGTCGTGAAGGAATGTTTTATCCATGAGAATATGTGGATTATTTCTTTCTCCCTCTCCACTTGTAGCTGTCAATACTTCTCATCAGCTTAGTTCGATTGACGAACGTCGCCGTCACCATCGATCGCGTCGTTCTTATGATGCAACAAGGGCAAATGAAGATAATTCTTTATCAGGTACGCCTCGTACAGTGGCATCTAGTCGAACACGACCGATGCCAACATCTTACACATATTGGTTGAATACCGGTGACAATAATAATAATGTAAATGCCAATTTTATGCGTTTGACTTATGCGGCGACGTGTCGATCACGTCTTAGTCGAAGTGTCGAACGATGTCCTCGAGCTTGTAGAGGTATTTTCGCCTGTTTTTCAGCTTATGCATATGCATTTATACATGTGTGTGTCTACGAGTGCACACGGACTGCTTTAAATCATTCTGTGTTTGTGCGTGCTTATTGCTTCGCTTTATTTGGAAAAAAAAGCATTTTAACGTATTCTTATATTGAAAGACATAGTGAATAGCTGAAGTTTTGTTTTAGTTCACGATGATGTTACGAGTAATTCAACAACAACGACAATCAATGGTGAATCACAACGTCGAGTACAAAGTGTTAATCGGCAACATTTAAATGAGACTATTCTTCGACTTTCGAAACCAAAAACTATTCCAACGACTCAATCCGTTCATAGTGGTTCAACAACACCAACGAGTGGACTAGCATCATCACAATCCAGTCATCAACTTCGTGTATCTACTCCACTTACTATCTCAAATAATCATTTAACTCCAACAGCGTCTTCTTCTTCGAAAACTCGACGAGTAAGTTGAATATCGCATAAATATTTTATCCAACTTTACAAAAATCCATAAATAAATTTTGTTTTTAAAGACTATTCCGCCACGTCCAGCTTCTGCGGCCTCTACTATAACTTCATCCAGTAATGATTTTCGAGCTTCACCAACTGCTGAAGGAACATCGGAACCTTCGTCAAATCCATCATCTAGTAGACAATCATCACATCGAAATACTACTACTACTACTACTATTAATTCGCATCCAAAACTTCCATTGCCACCTTCATCTAAACCTCCAACAGCATCTCGTTCGAAACCGCCAACGCAACGTTCTCTAATGACTGTATCTCTTTCATCGTCTTCAGTTTTAACTGCGACAACTGCAACTAATAAACAAAATATCCGTCGTATTGTTGGCGTATCACCATCGCCATCGCCATCGCCATCCAAACCAAAATCTAAAACAGAGACAATATCATCCATAGAAACAACAGAAACTGAATCAATTATCAACGATGATGAAGATAAAAGTGTATCAATCGAAGAACATACTCAAGAAGAACAAGCGTCTATTGTAGAGGAACCAATCGGTTCTCTCGTTGAACCCATTAATATTGATACAGTCACCGAAATTCTTAATCCGACAGCGAAACGCGAACAACAAACTAACGATGAACAAGAATATCAACGAAAATTAAACCAAAAAATTCGTGAAGCACAACAACGTTTAGAAATTGAACGACAACGTGAAGAAGAACGACAACGTCAATTAGAATTAGAAGAATATGAACGTGAACAAGAGCAGATTCGTCTTGCTGAAGAACTACGTCGCGTCGAACAAGAACGTTTACAACGTGCTATCGAAGAGCGTGAACGTGAAAATGAATTGAAACGTCAAGAAGAGCAACGTTTACAACAACAACGTGAAGAACTCGAAAGAAAACAAACCGAAGAAGCTGAACGTCTCAACCGGGAACGACAAGAACGAATTAAAAAAGAAGAAGAAGAACGAAATGAACGAAAAAAACGTCTTGATTTAATTATGAGACGTACACGACAAACTTCACCGAGTTCAAAAGTCATTTTTCAACCTGAAAACAATATTAGTAACACTAATAGTGATGAAACAAACGGACATGATAAACAACAATTACTTATGTCTCATTCCATTTCTGATAATCGTCTTCCAACTTTATTATCAAATGAAAATTTTCTAAATACGAACGAATCAACAACACCAGACGCATCGAAGTACAACATTTTCTTTATCCTTTCTGCATTTCTCAAATCTATTCAATTTCAGATTTAAATCTCCATTAATACAAAACCTTCTTAACAAAGCTCGAAATACACAATCCGTAGATAATCTTACACAATCGAATATGACTACATCACAAATAATGGATGAAAGTATGGCCGACGGAGAAACTGTAACTATTCAATCACCAATGCGAAGTGACACATCCGATGATGATGATCAACAAGACTCAGAAATCGATAATACTACTAATGGTCATAGTGATTCACCGTAAGTAAACTCGTGGTAACATGAGATTTGAGCAAATATCTTTTTTCTTTAATTATAGTTTGTCCTCATCTACAAATCTCAATTCTTCTCATGATCGTCCAGTTGAAACAGCGACTAATTGTAATTAAAAATAATATTCGTAAGCTTAACTATAGACTTCTTTTAGAAATTTTCATTGTTTTTTTCTTTATTATAGAGAAGCAATATATATTTAAAAAAAAACTACGGCTGGCGAAATAGAATCTAGTCTTACTTGATCAATATTACATTGTTTGTTTGTTTGTTTTTATTTCCTTATTTAATTCGCTCAATAATTACAGAGTATTCAAAGAACTGTTCTAAAGAAAACAATAGCCATATTTCATCTCTCATGAAAAAATTGAAACATTCTATCCCGGCATTATTATTGTCCTTCTTACGTTGATTTTGCTCATACGGCATTTGTGTGTGTTTGCTCGCGATCTCTGTTGTTTTTCTCCGCGCTTTATACCCGTTATTCTTATTTTTTTTTTCTTAATAAAATTTCGAATACGGAGGGAAATCAATAAAAAAAAAACAATTCGTACGCAAAGCCGGAATGAATAAATTTATCATCTGTCATAATAATGAGTTTGACTGGTACAGACATCTGTCTTTGATGTTTCCTATTACTCACTATTAACACCATTGAGAAGAGAACTTCGCGTGATGATGATCAATGATGATTTAATAAAATAGTGTTCTGAAAAATCGTCAATTCCTCGACTGAGCGATTTTTTAAATCAGAACGGACGAGAAATAGTTCGATTAGAGTATTTGCTTTTCGCACATTTGTATGCATGGCTACAGCAACACGTCGTCCGTTACCTACACTCAAAGTAAAACAATTAAATCCTCCACGTATACCATCGCAAAAAGCAGAATCAAAAAATGGGAAAGATATTGATCCGATTGAAAGACGTCTTCTTAATATTCGCCTTCATATTCTGCAACCAATAGTTCGACGTACTCAAACACCTACGGAACCAACACTTGTTTTTGATTCATTTCTTTACATAGGTGGCTTGAAATCTCTTGGCAATCGAGTAAGCTTTATTCATTTGTTTTCATCATTGGTTTTCTTTTCTCTTTGATTTATACTCACAGGTTCGTCTTACGCGTCTTAAAATAACTCACATTCTTTCCGTTGTATTCATTCCACCGGCAAAAAATTTAGTTCCATCACATATCAAACATCTTTTTCTAAAAGCTGATGACCATATTGCATTTAACATCAGACAATATTTTGAACAAGCATGTGCATTCATCGACGAGGCACGTCAATCAAAAGGTGGTGTACTGGTTCATTGTGTTTGTGGTGTANAACCAATAGTTCGACGTACTCAAACACCTACGGAACCAACACTTGTTTTTGATTCATTTCTTTACATAGGTGGCTTGAAATCTCTTGGCAATCGAGTAAGCTTTATTCATTTGTTTTCATCATTGGTTTTCTTTTCTCTTTGATTTATACTCATAGGTTCGTCTTACTCGTCTTAAAATAACTCACATACTTTCCGTTGTATTCATTCCACCGGCAAAAAATTTAGTTCCATCACATATCAAACATCTTTTTCTAAAAGCTGATGACCATATTGCATTTAACATCAGACAATATTTTGAACAAGCATGTGCATTCATCGACGAGGCACGTCAATCAAAAGGTGGTGTACTGGTTCATTGTGTTTGTGGTGTATCACGTTCGACATCATTATGCTGTGCTTATTTAATGAAACATCATTCCATGAGTCTTGAACAAGCCTTAGTACAAATACGTTCCCGTCGTCATATAATTCAGCCGAACATTGGTTTTCTTAGACAATTACTTCTCTATGATGAACAATTACAACTCGATCATACTCGTCAGGAGAAAACTGCCATGAATGTTATTATTGAAAAAATTGAGAATATTTAAAATATTTCTATTTGCGTTTTTTTCGATTTTCACCTTTTGACTAGCACGAGTCTTAGTCAGATTTTTTTCTAGTTTCACGATTTTATTTTATTTTATTTTATTTTATTTTATTTTATTTTTCAGATTTTATTTTTAATAATGGCTTCAGCATCAAATGATGATCATGTTCGATCAGGTTTTCTTGGTAAAACTGGTACAGATGATGTTCCACTTGATAAAACATATTATGATATTCTTAATGTAAAACCAAATGCAAGTGCAACGGAAATCAAACGAGCTTATTATACATATTCACTTCAATATCATCCTGATAGAACACAAAGCCTAGATGAATTTACACGACGAGAATATGCAGAACGATTTAAACAAATATCTCATGCATATTGTAAGAAAAATACGAGAGAAAAAAAAAGAAAATATTAATCCTCTTCAAGGTTATTTATTTTGTTCTTTTTAGCTATTCTCAGTGACCCAGAAAAAAGAACACTCTATAATAGGTAAAAATCATGTTGTTGAGTTCGCATTTTTTGATTTTCATTCTATACTCTGAAATCAATAAAATATTTTGTCTAGATACGGCAAAGATGAGCATATTATGTCACAGGGTTCCAACGGAGTATCGCTGGAAGAGTTCAATGCTGAAGAATTCTTTCGTTTTATGTTTGGCGGTGAAGAATTCGTTGATATTATTGGTGATTTCGAACTTGCAAAATCATTTAAATATGCTCTTAGTGAACTATTAAGCGAGAATGAACAAACAACTGATAGACAAAATCAACGTTTAGCTCATGCTGAAGAACGAGCACGAGCACACGAAGAACGTATTAAAACATTATCAGAGAATTTAATTTCAAAATTATCGATTTTCACGGATGCATTACTGTCTGATAGTAGTGCACTTGAATCTACGCAAGCATTAGATAAATTCATTGAGAAAATTCATGCTGATATTCCAAATCAATTACAGGCACCCTACGGTGAACATTTACTACATGCAATTGGTTATGTTTATTCAACAAAAGCACGTTTTTGGTTAAGTAAAATGGACTCACAAGAAGGTCATTTCGGTAAACGTCTATTAGGTTTTGGTAAAAATTTTCAATCAACATGGAAAGATCGTATACATATTGTGAAAGAAACTGTGAAAACAGTTAAATGTGCTGTACAATGGCAACAATCGGTGTCACGATTAACGAGTGCTACTGATGACGAATCCGAGAATTCTCAACTTCCATTTCAACATCATTCAGGTCATTTAGAATACAGTGGATCAACTCCATCGGAACCAGCAGCTTCAGCGACAAGTAAAACAGTTTCATCGGTGAAACAAAAACAAAAGTCATCAACACAGCCCGTTGTACCGCTAACCGATGAAGAAAAACGTAAACTTGAAATGGATACAACGGCGAAATCTATGGAAGCACTTTGGCGTGCAACAAAACTTGAAATTGAATGTATTCAACGAAATGTTTGTGATCAAGTACTCAGCGATCCTGCGTCTTCCCGTCAGATTCGGCGATATCGATGCAAAGCTCTTTCAAAAATGGGTGATATATGGCAGCAAGCAACGCTATCACATTGATAATGAATCTAGTTTTTCTTTTCTATTATTCATGAGAATTATTTGAGATAAAAAAAAGAATAGAAATTCATTTATTCTTGTTTTTTTTTCTAAATTACTTTTTTAAAATATTTTTCTTCTTGAAATTTTTAATCTAGATGCCTTGTTAATGCAGCATCTATCATTAAATAATTTTATTGATTATTCATCAATTGATGATTCAATAAATTTGGAAGATTTTATTTCCAATAAAAATGATAATCCAATCACATTAACAAAATTATTTGCGCTTCTACGAACAGGGAACAGTATTGTACATAAAAATTTTACTAAACTTGTTTCTTTGGTATGTAAAAAGGCGTTATCATGAAACGAAGAATTAAATCGGCGATTTATATTATTATTTAGACACTGGAAAATGAGGTTAATATTGATGAATTCGATGTCATCACAGGAATGAATTTACTTCATTTCACTTGTAAATATGGAGCCAAACAATTCGGACATGAAAAAGAAGCCATACAAGTCATGAATTTACTTATCGAAAAAGGTATTAATCTCACTGCTCAATGTTTATGGATAAAAATGAATTGTCTTCATTATTGTGCTTTTTTCGATTCACCATCTATTTGTGAGCTTCTCTTAAGACAATCTAAAGTTTTGAAATGTAAGAATGATTGATTATTCTGTCTGACAATAAAGGTTTCTCTTTGTTTGAAGTATTAAATCAAACATGTGCTTCATTTAAAAATGGTACTCCACTTCATCTAGCCTGTTCAGCTTTATCTCAATCAACTGTTCAATTTCTGTTACAAGCTGGAGCTAATAAAGAAATTCTCGACGATCAACAACGAACTCCTGCAGGTTAAAAATTCGATTTTAAAATAAAAATTAACTAAACTTTTTATATGCACAAAAAGTAGATTGCATTCCAAAATCGAATACTCAAGAACAACAAGATATGAGTGATAAATTATTAGTTCTTCTTCGAAATCAAGAATCTAAACAACAACAACAATCATCTTTAATAGATTCAATTATAAGTAGTAAGCAACACTCTATTTAAATAAACAATATAACAATTGTCTATAGATGCAGACAATCAAAACGTGCCACAATTTCAGATAGGCGAACGTGTTCGACTAGCGAACAATAAAGTATGCACATTCTCTTCATTCATCGTTTTATTCATATTTCCTTATCGAAATAGACTGGAACAATAAAATATTTTGGTAGTGTTCCATTTGGTGTCAATCTTTGGTATGGTGTAGAACTCGATGAGCCGACTGGTAAACATGATGGATGCATAGGAGGAATACGTTATTTTACATGTCCACCCAATAGAGGTAATTAATTTCATGTGAAAACATATTTTCTCTGAGCTATCTGGTTTATCAGGTATATTTATACAACCGTCATCTTTGCAAAGACTGACACCAGTTCCTTATTCACCTGAACGTGAACGTCGATTTCGTCCAATTAATTTTCCAATACTTGATACGAGTTCTGTTACAAGTCGTGTTGACACTGGTAATTATTTTACTATGAAAATCTGTTTTTAATAGCGATCTTTTCTTTCTAACAAAGGTTTAAAACGAGAAAATTCAGCAGATGGTCGGACATTAGAACATTTTCGTATCGACGATCGCGTATTTCTTTCTAAAAATCGAATCGGAACTATAAAATATATTGGACCAACATCATTAGGATCTGGTAAAATAACAAATAAAATAGACATATGCTAAATTTATGTTCATCATCTTTTAAGGCACGTGGTATGGTGTTGAACTAGATTTACCAGATGGTTTGCACGATGGTTTTCTAAGTGTTGATGGACAACGTTATTTTCGATGTAAGCCAAAACATGGTGTTTTTGTACGAAATTATAATTTGAAAAAGTACTTTAATTTAATATGAATATATAATTTTTATTGCGTTACTTGTATAGAATAAATAACAACGATCGACTAGCACAGTCATTATCGCATTCCTTAGATCCTCAAACAAAAATAAATTCAAGAATGACAACTTCGGAATATGATACAACAAGTATGAATATTTTGTACTTGTTTTTCGATATGTGATATACTCTCGAGTATTTTCTTTTTAATAATCTCTAGTGATAGCTTCCAGTATTATTGATGATGATGTATTTACCAAATCTATGGAATCTAGGTAGGTTTACATCTCTGTTTTGAAGATTTTCACGGCTTCGATTTTTAATTTTTAGTATGCACAGTGTAACATTCCATATAGGTGACAAAGTGTATTATCATAATCATCTCGGTAAAGTTATGATGATAGTATGTCGTTTGGTTATCTAATTATGTTTGTATTTTATTTAGCTATTGTACGTTTTATTGGTAAAACAGCATTTGCTGAAGGTATTTGGATTGGTATTGAATTTGTATCTCGACCACTTGGCAAAAACGATGGATCTGTTAATGGATATGTTTATTTTCAATCGAAACAAAATCATGGTTTATTTATTCGACCGAATCGTTTAACGCTAACAAAAAAATAATATATCATGTTTCTTTGTTTTCTCTCAGGAAGATGGCAACTGTGATAAATTTGTAGTTTGACTTTAGTTCCACAATAGTTGAATACGTTTATGATATTAGTCGTTTAGATGTTTTCTTTTTGTATTTTGTAGAGTAAAATAGATTAATAAAGCAAATGGCAAAAACGCCTACACGAAATCCTTCAGTGGCTTTGGCAGATCAAACAACAGACAGTGATGACCGATGTAAGAGACAGGCGGGAAAATTTTATTTTGAATATTAAATGATTTGTTTTTCCGTTTAAGTCGATGATTATTCATCAGAGAATCCACTTGATTTTACAGCTGGTAGTATTCGTCCAAATGAACATGCATTTTTTTCCGATGTCACTACGATGAAAGAATTAGAAAATGATCTTACTGATTTACTACAACGGTTTCGTGAAGGAACATTACTTGCATTTAGTATGAATTGTTGAGTTTTGTTTCTTCCTCTACTGTATTCGTTCTATTGCATAGGCCCACAATTTACTTGCACAAAAATGGATACGATTCGAGAAACGCAAGAACAATTAGCAAGATTACATTTTTCATTAGATAAAGATTTATCCACGATCAAGTATGAAGAATTTCTCCTTTTGATAATTCATCATTTGTATAATTTCTATTTCAGTATTGAATCTGATGAATGTCAGAAAAAAGCAAATGAAAATATGTCTTGTCTTATGCAAAAAGTAAATGAAATTAACTTAAATTTTTGTTGAAATAAATTATTTTCTATTTGTTTGCTCTTCTAGTTACAAAAACTAACGGAAGAAATGTAAGTTATTATTTTTTGTTAAAAATAAGTTTTTATCGATATTTTATCATTGTCTGCAGTGAAAAATTACCTCAAATGCCTTCTGATCATCCAGTTAATAATGGAACCGAATAAATGATTCATACAAAATCTTATTTTTTTTTCTTTCTTTTTCTTGTTGCAAATAAAATTCACGATAGAAGTACTATTTCATCAGCATTATTCATAGTTTTCATCAGCTTGTAGACTATTAGTCATTACAAAATAAACTGTTCTTGTTGCGTAAGACGTAAAGTAAACGGAAAATATATTTAAAGGGTGGCTTTCATATTGCAGTAAGAAAAACAATCATATAGACTCATCATGATTTCATATCCAGAAACAGAACAATTCCGACATGTCATCGCTGAAGTCACAAACTATGCTCGACAACGCGAAGAAGATCGAGACAAAGAATTACCGACATTGAAATTTATTGGTACTGTGAAATTACATGGAACTAATTCAGCAATTGGTTATCACAAAGATTTAGGACATTGGCTTCAATCTAGGAATAATATTCTTACGCCGCTAAGAGATAATGCTGGTTTTGTTCAGCGTATGAATCGTTTAGCCGATCAACTTCTTCATGAGTACATTCTTCCTGCAAGCTCAATAATTCGAGAATATTACGAACAAGGTCGTAAAATTGTAGTCTACGGTGAATGGTGTGGTGGAAATATTCAAAAGAATGTTGCTATATCTGGTCTGACGAAAATGTTTGTGATATTTAAAATACGAATTGTTGAAGAAATCAAAACAACAGTCAAAGAGAAGAACGAGCAAGATGACACTGGTGAAAATAAAACAAAAATTAAAAAACATTCAGTTTGGATTGATCCAAAAGAATGGTCAAATGTGAAATGGCATAAAAAATCGATTTATAACATTTATGATTTTCCTACGTATGAAATCGATATTGATTTCAACTCTCCACTACTCTCACAGAATAAACTTATTGAAATTACTGAAGAAGTCGAACGTCAATGTCCTGTTGGTACCTATTTCAAACAAATAGGCATTGGCGAAGGTGTTGTTTGGACTGAGTGGGAGAAAACTCGTGGTGGCGTAACATTTAAAGTCAAAGGAGAAAAACATTCAGTTAGTAAAGTTAAAACATTAGCACCGGTAGATGCAGAAAAGTTAGCAAATTTACAAGAATTTGTAGAATATGCATGCACAGAAAATCGAATGCACCAAGGACTTGATTATTTACGTGAACAACAGATAACTATTGAAATGAAAAATATTGGAATATTTCTTAAATGGTTGATAAATGATATTATCAAAGAGGAGAAAGATACGATGGAAGAATCAAATATCGATCCGAAAGATGTTGGACGTGGATTACAAATGAAAGCAAAAACATGGTTTAAGAGGAATTTATCTTAGTTTTTTAATTGCGACAAACCTTTTTTACTAGATGAATAAATTACAAAAAAAAATAAATTTTAGGGATAAAATAGAAGATCTTGAAGGTGTGGGTGTTTTGCAGATTTTCTCTTATTCGTCTACATCTACACCCACACCCGCATAGTAGTTACAAGCAAAGAAAAAGAATTCATTTCTAAATTCTTTCGGCTTCAAATGTAGTCGTCGTCGATAATGAAGAAGAAGAAGAATATTCTTTATCCATAATTGTCCATGGAATTTGTTGTCCTAAGGCACGTCTTGGTATATAAGCAACTGTTATAGTCCATACGAAGAAGCTCAAATTAAGTAGAATAAATAGTGATAATAAAATGAAGAACATTATTTGATCTGGGAGACGAGATTTTAATTTCGAATCCACTGATTTATCATTATTCATCCAATAACCAATTATAGCATGATATAATGTACAGAATAAGTCAAAGACAATTAGAGTTATAGAATATTTATCAATCAATGTTAAATAGGATGTTAACTGAAGAAAGAAGAAAGAGGGAAATATGAGATAGATGAGACTTATTCGAACTTACAGGTAATTTACTTGTTATTGTACTACGAAATGATATGGATGTTAGTAGAATAGTTGCCATAAGTGCCAAACGATTTTGTGGTAAACTACACTTAGAGATGTAGAATAGATTATGACTGCTAGTGTGACACTTACCTAGGGTCAATGGCCCAAACAGAAAAACAGAAGAGGGTAATAATAAAAATAAGAAAGAAACCATTCCAATGAAAATAAGTTGGTATTCTTTGTGCATGACATGTGACATGGATCTACGAGGATAGATAAAGTAGAGGAGAAGAGAAAGAGAAGAGTACTCACCATAGATCTCTGTTGATTAGTATCTTCATCATGTATTGTATCAATAATTGCATTAACACATTTAAATAATTTCCATTGTTGTTTAGCTAAGAAAGCACTTTCATTTACTCGAGATGGACGTTGAGGATGTGGTCTCAGTAGAACTTCATTTGTTGTTCGAAGAGATGTTATACTTATTGTTAAATCTTGTACATCAAGTGGAAACTATAAGGAAAAGGGATGAAAACTCGATACGAATGCGGTTTTATTTTTTCTTCAATTGCAGTAATATTTGTGAAAGTCTTTTTCATGCGTAAAATGAAGGATGAAGACTTACATTATTCAGTTCAAGAGTTTCATAATAAGCACCTTTAAGTTTTTGTTGTTCACAGACGATTGTTTCTCCTAATTCAGTCTTTCTAATTGTATGTGTTATTTGTTGCTTTAATTCACCCAATGCATTGTATATGTATATATTTGGATTCCAATGCTTTTTCGAGTCATACACATCTATTACATTGGAGTCTCGCCATTCTATTTCAAGGGATGCTTCGCCATCAAATTGATCTGCCAGTGTATTGATTTGTCCTGTAAAATAGAAGAAAGTAACCTATGTCGTCTTACGTAGATCTATCAAGTGATAGAAAGAACGAAATACCTAATCTCATAAAAATAACTCTAACATCCACTATACGTGGTTCTGTTTTGAAGGACATATTTTGTGTGTGAATAATGGAAGTAGTGATTCAAAATGAAGAAGGTAAAGAAATATGAGAATCCAAAAGAAGGAAGGATTATAAATAAAATCGGATTCTTGTTGTTATGAAATTAGAGAATATTTACTCTTATTCATTCGTTATTTGAAAGAGAGAGTTGTCGATATTCATTCTCGTGCCATTAAAGGAGTCTCATATCTTATTGATGGGAATAACTCAGCAATGTAGAAAGAAAAGAGTGCTTCCTCGCTCTGATCTGTTCATCATCAAATAGTCACATTATATATAGAAAAGAAATTTTATAAATAAGTGTGCTTAAACAAACCATTTTTGAGCATGAGAATGACATTAAAATGAGCGAAAGAAAAAAATGTCGATCATATGAAAATAGCAAAGAGTAAAGTGCCCATGTTGCGAATACCGGATCATTTTTTGCGGTAAACCGCGGTATTTATCCGTTCTGCGGTAATGGGAGCCGGTAACCGGACCGGTAAAACCGCGGTTAACCGCCGATTTTCATGCGGTTTTTATTACATGGGTGGTGGACAAAATTTTAAAGCACTTTTAGTTTTCGATTTTCTTCACGAAAGATCGGTCATAATCAACATCCAAATAGTGATTTCGATAGCTCTCGAAACGGGCTACAAGCCTCAAAAGGAAAAAACGATTTAGCTGAAGTATTTAAATTTTTATGATCAAAATCGTTTTTCCCCAGCGGACAAAATTTTAAGGTACTTTTCAGTTTCACTAATTTATTTAGAAAATAATCAACAAAAATACAATTTTATTTACAAGAAGTGTCCATCTTTTGCTTTGAAACATTTTTGTATGCGCTCGGGCATTGATTCCACCAATTTTATGCACAAATCTTGATTGATATTGTCCCATTTTTCTTGAAGCCGCTCCACCAGGGACGCTCTCGAATAAATTGGTTTTGATGCCCGCTTCTTGTCTATAATTGACCACAACATTTCTATCGGGTTCATGTCAAGACTTTTTGGAGCCCAATCAAGTACATTCAGTTTCAATTTAGTGATTTTATCTTTGACTATGCCAGACGTATGCTATAGTGCAAGATCTTGTTGGTAAATCACTTTAGTTTTCTTCGAAAATTTCGCCATGGAACGCTTCAGTTCCGTTTGTAAGATGTTACAATACAATTGATCATTCATATTTTCCGTGTAAATCTTGGCAATCGTTGTTCCAAAACCCAAGATACCGCCCCAAATCCCAACCTTTCCCCCATCACCAGTATTGATTTGCTGCAGACATTCTGAGAGAAGCTTTTCTTTGTCCAAACGCCATATTTTGCATTGGTTCTTTCGTTTTAGTACATAAAAAGTTTATTAGTCCGAAAAAAATCACTTTCCCCAGTCATCTTTTGTCCAGTTCAAATACTACTTGCACCACACAATGCGTTGTTGTCGATGACGGGCACTTAGTCACTGTCTTTTTATTTTTACCACTTATTCAAAGCCAAGATCTTTCAAATATCTTCGTGTTGTTCTTCTTGTAATTGGTTTTGGTAAGTTGGTGTTCAAGTCTGATGCAATTTTGTTTGCGCTAAGGCGGGAATCTTGAGGGTGTGGGTGTCGGTGTCAACCTCTGTTATGACATGACACACAACTTCACTCTCATCCACAACGCACACCCACACCCTCAAGATATTTTATTCCTTTGTTTTTTTGTACTAGTATTATCTATTTTCACTGACTAGAGCTTTTCGTCAATAGTATCATCGTAGAACCCATGTAAAAAAAATAAGCGTAAAAATCAACATTTACATGATTTTCATCGATTCGCAGCTCCAATAATCGATGAAAATCTCGAAATTAAGAT
>OENM01001124.1:1517-39089 GCA_900239745.1 Rotaria magnacalcarata | reverse complement strand
TAATCTGATTAGCCTAGCTATTTTTGAGACTTTCTGTTAGTGAAAAGTAGAAATATCACATTGAATATTCTTGAAATATCACGATATGCAAGCAAATCATAAAAAGTCTTGGAAAATTATAAAAAAAATTTACACAATTCTGAAAAGTCTTTAGAATACTGATGAAAGTTCTTGAAAGTATTCAGTGTCATTGCAAAAGCATCTGAAGAGCTTCGAGTTCGTTGTACCTTTAAGAGACTTCATGAGTGATATTTTCACTTTCGCTAACATGTTGCTTGAATATATAAAAAAACATATTTCAGTCAAGATACAGTGGGTTACATACAGTGTGATTTGCATAGCGCTTTAATGTGTAACAGCATCACATGTATGCAGGTGAGAACCAAAAGAGAACAAAACATACATGCATTTCCGAATTTTTGTGTTTCGAAATATTTCAACTGCTTTTCTACATTTCTCAATGTATTTCAAAATCCTTAGAATGTCATGAAAATGTGTAAAATACCACAAATCAGTCAGATTGTATATAGACGTAAGGACGTATTTAGACAGATGCTCAAAAAAAGAAATTTATCGACCCTTCTCCACTCCTCAACAAAAGTTTCACGAAATTTACACTCTCTGCTACTCAGACGTCGAAATACTTTTTAGTAGTTCTATATTTGGTATAATATGACAAAAGAGATTGTAGTTATCCGTATCGGTGTAATGGAAATGTCATCTGATATGCTTTGCTGAATCATAGGAAACGACGGAAAAGTTTATCGTTTATTGATGTCTTCTGTGAGATCATTTTAGAACAGAAGTGAAACTATATATGTTTGTTCTTCTGGAATTAAAATGAAATTCATGTATCTGACAGACATTATGCATTGAGTAGAGTGAGGCATCGAAAAGATCACGATTAATATTAATGAATTACAAATCGATTACATTGTTAATACTTTTTTTTTGAATTCGAAGCCTATTAAAGATTATACCACATCAGTCGATTTCTTTTGTAAAAGATAGGTTAAAATCAATCTAAATCTCAATGCAGCTGAAAATCTATCTTCATACGATCTGAATATCTTATCAGTTCGTTCCATTTTAATTGGGCATGCTTTCACTGAGTATTTTGTTTTCCTTTCAAAAGTTAAAAATATTAGAGAAAAATTATATTAAAATTGATGAGTATTCGAGCAATATTCAAATGAAATTGTTCGTAGCGTTTAACCAGTTCATTGAAANTGATGTACTTGAATCATGATGGAATCATTATTAATACAAAACTGATTACAAATGATTCAGATCAACACAGGTTGGTTACGAGCTCCAACATTAACACACAGAATAATTCATTACACTTGATGCTTATTTTAAAGTTTCTGCATAGGTTGTGATCCAATTTAAGGATGTTGATGCACGAAATTATTTCATTTTTAGATTTTTTTACTTCTTATTATAGATTCCTTTTGAACAATAATCAATCAGAAGTATTTTTCTAATCTATTTCTATGCATGTTTTGTGCTTCTACATATAGCAACATAAGATGATGGCCTATCTCAAACTATTATCAACTGTTACCAATTTAGACCACAAATATCAAAGATATGAACAATTATTTCGATATAAAAAAATACTATCATTCGCTCTAGGTTTTATAAATTCCTGATAGCTATTGTTTAAAAATACTCCAATGCTACATACATAAAGTGAGAAAATAAAAATTTAATTTTAACTCCTATGTTACCCATCTTAGTATCAGATAGAGTAAACACATACGAAAATATGACCAATTAAACTGTGATCATTCTATTCGTATTCCATGGTTTTAATCCAATTTTAATGGGGGTTTACGTCAAAAGTAATTGTTAATATATTAAGTATATCAAATTAAGGAAACTTAGTTAGATTAGCAATGTATAATAAAGATTTTATGTGATAGAATCGGCAATAAGATCCAGTTAAATTCATTAATTTATTGATTTCAATCTAAATGTGTTGCTTAGTCGACGTTCTGTGATGCTTTTTGAAAAGTCAGTTTCAATCCAACTCTAAGCAGTGATTCTGCAGATTCCTACTTCCAATAAGAAATATTTACTTATCGTTGAAATTCACAACTTTTTTTTTCAAATAGAATGGGGAAGTATCGAATAATTCCTAATCGCCGGATCCGATTGGTTGGACGGTGCAATCCGGATTCCATATCCGGATTGAAAACGGTCAGATCCTGGCTACGTATCTAGATCGAAAACTATTCATATTTCTTCATTTCCGATCGTCAAAAGGAAACGATCGGAAAAGTAGTCCGGAATCCTGCTGTAAACGGAAGCCGAATCTGCTTATGGCTTCCAGAGCCAGGAATTAGCGGGAAATACTCTGGAAACGGAGACTGGAAAACGTTTTGGAATACTGCTTCCGGAATTCGATGGAAAATCACCGGATCAGACAGTTTCCCGCCGTACGTATTTGACCTTGGTATTCAGTCATAATTTACAACACTGTATTGAATAAAATGATAAAATCTAGTTGAAATGACGTATAAAACAGTGATAAATGATTTATAAATTTATTTTTGCTGTAACCTCTCCTTTATGAACACCCCGATATACTGAACGTTTTTTTGGTCCCGACGGTGTTCACATTAGCGAGGGTTTACTGTATATACACTACTAAAACGTATTTTACAATAATTTTGAACGCATGTCGACAATGATGATTGTTTATGAGCTTGACGAACATAAGTGATTATATCTTGAACAAGTGAAAATAATGTTTGAACACCAGAACATGAAGATTCTTCAAATTCAAACGCATGCTGAATAACCTTATTAATGTAATGAGCACTGCGTCCAATTCGAATAACACCATCCCTGAATGCAGCAACCATTTTCGACTCGTTGGGTGGGTGTGGGTGTTCACTTCTCTTTATCCACACCCACACCCACACCCTTTAAATTGCATCACAAATCTTTGTAATCATTAGAAGATATAAAATTTGACTAAATCAGAAATAGAAAGCAACACAACTAGAATGATGAGGGCATTTAGTTAACATCACTAAAGGGACTAAAAGAACTAAAGGGAGTACATGATATATAAAAAAGTAAAATAGAATAACTTTAATTTCTCGTGGACCCCTCTCAAAGAGATACAAACAATAGAGGTAAACAGAACAGTTAAAGAAAAATTCTTTCAGATTAGTAAAACGTATAACCCCATGTCAAAACAAAATAGCAATAATTATTCAGAATAAAAAAACAAAGATTCATTGTTGTCTTTCGTTCATTAATAAAATAACTCAGCTGCTTAACTTTCGTGTGTTTGAGTATATCAACTTCGATTGGCAAAGATTAGATATTTTTAATTTAATTGGAGACCAATTGAATAAACGTAAGAAAAACAAATTTTGATTTATTGAGGGATCAAAAAAATAAAAAATCATTCGATTCAATCTTTATTTTTAAAACAAAAGGAATATATTTTTGATTGAATTGCGGAATATATTTAAAAGCAGCGTGAAGAAAGATTAAGCACACATTATTTGATGTATTTTAGTTTTCATAATTTACTGCGTGACTCTCATCGTATGTATCGATATCACATTATGATTTACGTGCTATGTATTCATATTTCGATCATGAAAAATCCATCATTTTTGTTGTTTCTCTTATTTGAAATTAAAAGAATTAGCTTGATTAGCCTTTCTATACATACCAATTAGCAACTTCATACTATTTAAACTATCATCGATAGTTGCTCTGACATCGCAACATAAGATCCTCTTACCAAAAAATAAAACGGGTCACACAATACGAATGAGATATTTTTACTCACTCGTCATTTATTTATCTCTGTTGCCCTTGAGAACAATTAGGAATGCGCAGAGAAAAATTATTTACGCACTAACACGAACCATATCTGTATAGATAAACTTGGATAATGGAAAGTTATAGGGTTTATTTACCGAGATTCTTTCAACTAAAATATTGATATTATATGAACTAATTTACATTAATATGCCAGCGAGACCAACAATGAAAAGTAATCTGTAGTATTTACACATATTGTGTAATCATCAATAACCTTCAAAAAATATCATCGAATCATGCATGTTTTCATAACAAAATCTATTCATCATAGGATGTCATCATATATTATTTTGATGTACCTATTTTAGTGTACAATATTCAACAGTCAACTCATTGAATCGAAATTCACCAAGACTAAGCAGAACTTATTTGTTATTAACTCTTCAAAAAACAAGCTCTGAATAGTAAAGAATAGATTTTGATTTTATAACTGCTATTAAAGCATTATTTTTATTCATTATTATTCCTATGAAAAAAAGTAAGCATAAAAGATAGATGACATTAAGTTCAAGGTCATATCAACAATAAAGAAGACGAAGAATATGTTTCTTTATAACTATAATTCTATGCTGTGGAATAAGTTTTTTTAGAACCGCGCAGATAACTTAGTACTAAAATTAATTCTACTGTTTCAAGGACGTGCCAAATCACTATCTTTCTAATCTTCCTCTCATGAATAGAAACGACCAAAGTACACTTAAACTTTTCGGTATAGTCAACATCGTGATCAATATTTGCATGTTCTCAGTACATGAGACCTAGTGATGAATAAAAGGATTGCTGTTATCTTTTGGGTTGTATTTTTCTCTCGATGCACTGTGCGAAGGATTTTTTTATGATCTAACCATATATTAGAATTTATATATATTTAAAATCAGCTTACTATGAACAATAATACTTAAATAATATTATTTGTGTTAGTTTTACAAAAACGGAAAGGTGCCGTTAGGTGATAGTTTCATCGCGTAGAGCAGGTATAATATGGAACATCTGAGACCTATGCGAGTAGTCGTTTAGGCATATGTACACTAAGTATTGATAAAGTGTATTAGAAGTATCAAAATTAGTCATAAGCTATGCTAACTATTCGATTTATCAAGTCATTGAAAAGAAAATGTCAACATTTCGAGAAATACAACAATTTCATGATATGTAAAACTTTATAGAGTTGAAAACAGTTCATTATTGGTATAAAGCAAAGTAATTGCTGTGGCCTAAATAGTTGTGAACTGCAAGAACCTTTGAATATGAATCTATTTCTTTGAAAACACACTCATCCCTTCTGATTCCAAATATAAACTCTGTGATGCGCCGACTTTGCTCTATGTATATTCTCATTGCAATTGAATATGGTTGATAATATACGATATTAGAAATAAACGAATTAATTTCAGTCCATATTTTGAATAAAAAATTTAATTAGAATACGAAAGTGTAGACGAAAGAGACAAACAGATCAGAAACTTTCAGTGGATGAATGGAATAAAAATTGAAAGGAAAATATAAAAAATATCGATGCTTTTAACAGTTGCTTTACTACGATTTCAGTCTTCTAGAATATCTTTGTTTTGCATTTTTTGAATGAGTGTAAAATGGGAGGGAGTATTTTATTAACGCACACCTACAACAACGCCTATAGTCACATCACGACACATCCTCAACAGTTTCTATCCGATAAATTTTTGATGCACATATTTTGAATCAAAAATAAAACTTATTGTTCTAGTTGCTTTATGTCGGCATCTGATAAGATTCCAAAAATTGAATAGTACTAATTCGATTTCTATCAAATTTATGAAACAAATCATCGTTATATTATAAAAATCGAAGACTTTTATAGTTTAGATTTAAAATGATATTTTTATTATTGCAAATTTAGTTTGACGTTGCGTAGCATCAATAGAACCAATGAAACTAATAAGATCGATGATGTCGTTAGTGAAAAATGGAACAAGAACATGACGGAACGAAGCTAGCCAACATGAAAATGATATACACCTATGTTATAGGCTAAACCCATTTTTTCCATTCAATTATCTTGTTATTTTATCCAATTATAAAAGAATCCGTGCAAGTGCATTAATGGGTTCGTTCTTTTAAATAATCAAATGATTCAGTTCAGTTATCTAGCATACGGGTTGACGGCGATCACGCGTGCAGCGAATGATTAAATTCGTTTTGTAATGAATGGAGTGGCAGACTTTGCATGCAAAAGCTTTTTTTTTTATAGATTTTATCAATTATTTCAGTGTCTATTACACAGCTTATCACAGGGTGATTCGTCTTTTTTAGGAGTATTTAAACGACGCAGATTTTCAATGCTAGTTACCACACCGCCGACAATCACAATCAAAACAATACAATATGCCTGGAGATTACGTCGATCGCGTTATTGAGCGACTTCGATTGAAAAATTCTGATGAAAAGGAATTTCTTGAAGTTGCTGAAGAAGTACTTAAAAATCTTCGACCAGTAATTCAGCAACATCCAGAATATGAAAAAGCGGCTTTACTCGAACGTTTTACAGAACCTGAACGTGTTATTATTTTTCGAGTTCCTTGGGAAGATGATCAAGGTCAAATACATGTCAACCGTGGTTATCGAGTTCAATTTAACGGTGCCATCGGTCCATACAAGGGTGGTCTACGTTTTCACCCGACGGTCTATTTGGGTATTATCAAGTTTTTGGGTTTTGAACAAATCTTAAAAAATTCATTAACTGGCTTGCCAATCGGAGGTTAAAATGAGCGAGAGAGAGAGAGAGAGACAGAAGCATTTGAAAATACCATCATTGAAAATATTTTTATTTAGGTGGTAAAGGTGGTTCTGATTTTGATCCACAGGGTAAATCCGATTCTGAAGTTCTTCGTTTTTGTCAAAGTTTTATGAGCGAACTCTATCGACATATTGGACCTGATATTGATATACCAGCTGGTGATATTGGTGTTGGCGGCCGAGAAATCGGTTATCTTTATGGACAATATCGTCGAATTCGTGGTGCTTTCGAGAATGGTGTACTAACAGGTAAAGGTATAGCCTATGGTGGTAGTCATATTCGTAGTGAAGCCACAGGCTATGGTGCCATGTACTATGCTGAAGAAGTATGAAAAATCCAAAAAATATTCTACGCTGCTTTTTCATATACTCTATTCTTTGATTTAGGTACTCAAAGAAAAAGGTGATTCATTAAATGGCAAAGTAATTGTTTTATCAGGCTATGGAAATGTTGCATGGGGTGTGTGTCTTAAAGCTCGTGATCTTGGTTCCAAAGTTATTTCAATATCCGGTCGTGATGGTTATATACATGATCCTGAGGGCATTAATACTGACGAAAAAATTGATTTTCTCTTACGTATTCGAGGAGAAAATAATGTTAAATTAGAAGATTATGCTAAAAAATTTGGTGTCAAATTTTATCCAAAAGAAAAACCATGGAATCTAAAAGGTGATATTGCTTTTCCGTCAGCAACAGAAAACGAAATTGATTTAGAAGAAGCTAAGGCATTAACTGCCAATGGTGTTAAATATGTTTTTGAAGGTAACTTATATTGTTCTTTTTTTTATTTGACGTGTATGAGAAGAATATCATTTGGTGTGATATATTTAGGTGCTAACTTTCCAACTACACCTGTCGCCATTGAATATTTCAAGAATAATGGTGTTATTCTTGGACCTGCTATTGCTGCTAATGCAGGTTTGTAATTCTTTTAGTATGCTTGAATTGATAATGAATTAATGCTTTGTTTTCTTCTTCTAATTCAAAAGGTGGTGTTGCTGTGTCAGAACTTGAAATGGCACAGAACTCTACACGTTTATTGTGGACAAAAGAAAAAGTTGATTCTAAACTCAAAGAAATTATGGTCAATATCCATACAAAAACCAAAGAAGCCTCAGAAAAATATGGTCTTGGCTATGATCTTGTTGCTGGTGCTAATATTGCTGGATTTGAAAAAGTAGCTGAAGCCATGATTGCTCAAGGAACATATTAGTAGATCGCGAAATGTGTTTTTAAATATAGCTTGTAATTTAGTTTATTTTTTCTTATACATTCGATCGTGTGGTCAATTGAAAAAATAAAATTCTTGTTTTGGTTCAATGCTAGATTTAGAACAGCATGTATAAAATATGCTTCTTATTTTAATAATTTTAACAATAAAATATTTAATGATGCAATACTATTTATTTTTTTGCTATAGAAAATTATTTGTCTTGTAGTACTATGTACGTCTAATGTTTCCAAGTCACAGAGTAAATGTGTACTTGCTTATTGCGTTTCCCACTCTTTATTCAATCTGTCTACTAGTGCCATCGTCAACGAGCGACATATATAATTTTCATTGATCAAATGAAGTCGACTAATAGGAAAATCTCTCTGTTGAAGATATTGAAATTAACTTTTCATCCATTTCTCACTTCATTCACAAGCAACTGTAGTTTTCAGAAAAGCAATGACTGTAGAAGACGATTCATCAGCAGACGTAGAATTATCCACACCCAAGCTGGTTTTTGTAAGAAACATTTTACAAAAATCTAGTTCATAATATACTTTTTTCACTATTTAGGATGAAACTGATATACTCTATGAAGAAGATTGTTTACGAAATCAATATTCAGTTAAAGCTTGGCTTCGATATATTGATCATATTAAAGAGGGACCCAATGAAAAAATAAATCTTGTCTACGAACGAGCATTACGTGAATTACCTGGAAGGCATGTGCATCATTCGTATCAATTTTTGTTTTCTTCAATTTTCTTGTATTTCAGTTATAAACTATGGTTCAGTTATTTGAAACTTCGACGAAAACAAATTCGTTCTAAATGTATTATTGATTCTGCTTATGAAGAAGTTAATAATACTTTTGAACGTTCACTTGTGTTTATGCATAAAGTAATTTTTATCGAATTGTATTCCTTTTTTTTGAACCGATTTGTTTATTGTCTAATTAGATGCCTCGAATATGGCTTGATTATTGTCAATTATTAATGGATCAATGTAAAATAACTCGAACACGTCGTGTATTTGATCGAGCTATTCGCGCATTACCAGTAACACAACATACTCGTATATGGCCATTATATATTAAATTTGTTACAACTTATCCTGAAATACCAGATACTGCAATGCGAGTCTATAAAAGATATCTTAAAGTAAGATAATATTAAAAGCAAAATTCAAAAGCTTTTATTTTAATATTGATTTCTAGTTGCAACCTGAATGTGTTGAAGAATATATTGATTATTTAAGAGAAATAGGAAAGTTAGATGAATGTGCAAAATTATTTGTTGATATGTTAAATCGAGATAATTTCGTTTCTCGTCAAGGAAAATCAAATCATCAAGTAATACATATTATCTTTTTTTTCTTTTCTTTTGTATTATTGAGAATTGTTTTTACAAATTTCTATTCTTTTAAGTTATGGAATGAATTATGCGAATTAGTATCGAAAAATCCAACAAAAATAAAATCAGTTCAAGTCGAACCGATTCTTCGGCAGGGAATTCAAAAATATCAAGACCAAGTAGGACAACTATGGACATCTCTTGCTGATTACTATATACGTAGTGGCTGTTTTGAAAAAGTATTATTTGGGATAACTTTTTATATTCTTTTGAACGAACCACTTGTTTTTTTTTAAGGCTCGTGATATATTTGAAGAAGCAATTGAATCTGTTCTTACTGTTCGTGATTTTACACAAGTATTTGATGCTTATGCACAATCCGAAGAAGGTCTTGTGAGTGCTTTGATGAATAAACCAAATGACGATGATGAAGAAATAACTGAAGACGGTAAAAACAACATGAATAAATGAATAAAAAGAAATGTCATTTTTCTCGTTTGCAGATGATCTTGAACTTGAACTTCGTCTTGCTCGCTTAGAATACCTAATGGATCGTCGTCCATTAATGTTAAATAGTGTTTTACTTCGACAAAATCCTCATAATGTCAATGAATGGCTCAAACGTGTAAAACTATATGGTGAACAATATAATAAAATAATTCAAACATTCACGACAGCTGTACAAACAATTGATCCAAAAGTTTGTACAGGAAAATTGCAAGATGTATGGATTGCATTTGCACAATTTTATGATAAATATCAACAGCCCGATGAAGCTAGATATATTTACGATAAAGCAGTTAAAGTTAATTTTCGAAATGTCGATGATTTAGCAGCCGTTTGGTGTGCTTGGTGTGAAATGGAATTAGAACACGAACGACCTGATGAAGCCATTAAATTAATGGAACGAGCAACTGTTTTACCAAGACATAAGGTAATTCTATTTTAGAACCATTGCAGATAATAGTTTAGTTATTTTGACGAAAGAGAAACGTGAATTGAAATAATATTCATTTTTTTCCTACGGATTTTCACTCTGAAATGTTTTCTAGTAAGATGCAGAACGGGAAGACATGCATATAATAAGATCTTCTACTGGCATGAAATATTCTATGAGAAGATATTACTTGACACTATACAACGCTTGCGTTCGTCCTATCTGAGTTAATGAAATAGAAATAGAAGAATATCGGTCAGACAATTATTGATAATAAGATTGACCGGTAGCTTCTTTTTCCTAAATATGAATCGGAAGCAAAGTTTCTTCAGATTTTATTCAATCAGTGAAAGTTGTATTTTGCCAATTGCGTTCGCTTTGGCATCATTCGCATTGTATTGATACCTGTTTATTTTATTGAACTAATATTTTCAATATAAAATTTCTTATATTCCTAGGTCGATTATTATGACGCCAATGAAGCAGTTCAATTACGTTTACATAAAAGTCTAAAACTATGGTCATTTTATGTTGATTTAGAAGAATGCTATGGAACATTTCAAACCTGTAGAGCTGTTTATGATCGTATTCTTGATTTACGTATAGCCACACCACAAATAATTATAAATTATGCGCTTTATCTCGAAGAAAATAAATATTATGAAGATGGTTTTCGTGTCTATGAAAAAGGCATTGCATTATTCAAATGGCCCAATGTTTATGATATATGGTTGACATATCTATGTAAATTTGTTGCACGTTATTCTGATGGTTCGAAATTAGAACGAGCAAGAGATTTATTCGAACAATGTTTAGAACATTGTCCACCGAAATTTGCTAAAAATCTCTATTTATTGTATGCGAAATTAGAAGAACAACATGGTCTGGATAGAAGAGCGTTAAAAATCTATGAACGCGCAACAAATGCTGTTGAACCAAAAGAAAAAGAAGAAGTAGATAAAAAAAAATTTATATTGTTCTATTCTTAAATTTTTGTATTATAGATGTTTAATGTTTATATAAAACGTTGTGGTGAAATGCAAGGTATAACAGCAACACGTGAAATATATGAGAAAGCAATTGAATCATTGGAAGAAGAACGTGCTGTTCGAGATATGTGTTTACGTTATGCTGATTTAGAAAGAAAATTAGGTGAAATCGACCGTGGTCGTGCAATTTATTCACATTGTTCACAAATGTGTGATCCAAGAGTAAGTACTTTTCGAAGTCTTATTCTAGTAATCATAGTTTTATTTAGATACATAATGATTTTTGGCAAACATGGAAAGAATTCGAAATTAAACATGGTAATGAAGATACTATGCGTGAAATGTTACGAATTAAACGCTCAGTACAAGCAACATATAATGTTCAAGTTAACTATATGGCTGCACAAATGATGGTTGCATCCATGGGAGACGATGCATCGGCTAATCAAGTATGAATAATAATATATTTGAATCTCGAAAAGAGTATACTTTGTCGTTCTGCTTTTCTTCCTAGACCAATTAACAAACATATGCGGTTATTTTTTTTCTTTTCTATGTGGTGTGTAATTTTCTTGCTATGTGTTTACAAAAAGTAAAAATAAAAATAAAGCCTTTCTCAATGTTTGCGAAGGAAAATTCCATTGTAATATCTATGAACAAGTAAAGCAGACAAAAAAGAAAATATAGTTGGGTATGATCTAATATGATTGTCGCAGAGTTTAGCAAGTGGATTCAATTAGAAAGAGTCGTTCCAAAAATGAAATTAATCTTATGTATTGTGTCATATTTACCATGAGATTCTTCTTTTCAAAATATAATTGACTTCAAAATGAAACACTTTGTAAACTTCATTCATTTTTAAATAATAATAAAAAGAAAAGAAAAGTTAGCCGGGTGTCAAATTGAACAGGTGACTTTTCATATGTGTTAGCTGTGACCAGAATTGAGAAAAGATAATGAATCAGAAAGATAATCAAACAATTAATAGATAGTTTTGTTCAGAAAGGTGTTGATGCACATTGATACGCTACTCTTGGTGATAAATTCCGTGGTGCTTACATTATTCATTTTTATCTTTCATGCATCTATATCAAAATATAACGTTTTTTGTTGTATTAACACAAAGAAACTGTATTTCATTCGACTAAATATAAAATACATGCATCCTGTAAGTATGCTATGACAAAGAAGGCATGAAATTTTTCGAATGGTATACGCATGGTCCCTTAGCTCAGCTGGTTAGAGCGCCGTGCTAATAACGCGGAGGTCATGAGTTCGATCCTCATAGGGACCAGTTCTTTTTTTTTCTTCTTACAGCCGATTCGAATAATATTCACCTGTTAATAATGTTCTCTTTTGCAATACGTTAAGGCGTCAATTTTAACACCAATTGTATTTGATTCTTGACTCGTCCATAATCAAGTGTATGTTTTTTTTGTTGTTGTCCACATGTAACGATAAACATGATTTGAGTGGTATAATAAGAAGATCATGGGTGGTAGGATATTACCCTAAGATCTTGAGAAAAATCCATGAAATATAATGTCAATGATAATAATTATTAGGTTTTTTTTTCTTCTAGTGATAGGCCGAGGTCGATTAGTGGTAAGGCGGTGCCCAGCCTAGCCCACCCTTGGTTACGTCACTACATGATCTTTTGATGTCATTACATCAAGGAGATAACGAACTCGAAAATTTTGTTTTCTCTTATAGAAATTATAAATAGATAAATTAATAGATTGAAATTTCAAAAAATAAAAACATTCTCGAGTGCTCAACCATAGAAAAATTATTGAATTGTTCTCTTAATAATAATACTTTAAGTTGATTACAATAAACTTTTTGAAGAAAAAAAAAATGCAAATCGATAGAGAGAAAAAGAAACGAAACGACCACTTATCTGTTTGATTAAATCAATATGAAAGTCATATCAATCAGTAATATGTCAATATTGAATTGAATTTTGTTTTCTAAGAATGAATCAACTCATGCCTAATCCTATTTGGCAACTGCACTTGTTTTTTGTTTTGTTTCTTTTTAATAATTTATAACGATTAATCATTATCACTTTTGATCCTTTCGATAAAGGATAACCGATGGTCAAAAATCTCATGCTTCTATTTGATTAAGACAAATAGTTTGTCTGAATGACAGTTATATGAACATATTGTAAATAGAGTATATCAACATTTGAATTTCTTCATGCACAATCATTATCATCATTTTAAAAAGAAAGCAAATAGACAAACATTGATCGTATTTTCTAATTGTCACATTACGCTCTTTTCTTATTGAACGAATTATGTCATCGGCGTAGGGCTTCCATTTTTGTTTTAATGAACATGAGAACAGCAATTTGGAAAAAACAACGAAACAGAAGCCTCTCAATGTGGGAAAAGGGCAAAGACGTAGAATTGATTCGATTAAAAACGGTTTTTACTCTTTACTTCCTTTTTTTTCATCTCATTCGATTTAATATGGAGATCATCGTTGAAGAATTAAACAACAATAGATCAATCAAGCTTAACTGTAACAGAGTGCTCAAATTTCATTGATGCATGCCATTGCTGCCAAAGGGCTGATCATGCATTAGAAAGTCTGTCTGCTATTTATTCACACAATTGAAATTTGCATAATAGATGTACAGTTCATTGTACCTTATTGTCTTATTTAATATAGGGAAATTGTTTCCGTTTCTATGAAGGTTTATTCAAGTTTTTTGCCGCTACCGACAACAATTATAGCAATAATGTGTGAACCGAATCAAAAAAAAGAGAAAAAGAAAACATGTATTATTGACAGTTATCTATCAAGATTTACTGTCATCTTTTCGTTCTTTAATTTATATTTATATATATATTATATACACAGTCATCATTCTCTCATTTAACAAAACTGAAAACAAAAAGAAACAAACAAACAGGGTAGCACAGTTCAGACCAATATTGATTTATTACTATTAATAGGTATTGATATAGATTGTTGTTGATGATCATCATCTATTAATTGTACATTAGGCAACATCGAATGAAGTATTGTACGTAAATTCGCTGGTGAACAATCGATTGTATTACCGAATATTTCACTTGGATTACGATGAAAATAAATTTGATTACACATCGCTATTTGTAATTCATGTTCTAAAGTAAAAACAAAACAAGATTGATCATCTATTCAATTAAAACAAACTTACTTCTTGCCCATTGTGGTATTGGTTTTTTCTGATGTGTACTTGTTTTAGTGGCAAACATTGAATTATCATCATTGTCATCATCGGCATCCGCATTTAAAATGGTCATGTCATAATTATTCTGTGCTGGATAATCCTCTAACGATTTTCTATTATCAGGAACAGTTTGAGGTCTTAAAAAAAAAGAAAAACGAGAGACATGAGTGATCGGTTCATTTTGCCTAAGGTAAAATAGAATTGAATATTTACCTTGTTCGTAATGGACGTTTTGTCTGATGACGAGTTTGTTGTTTTTTATTTTTCAATGCCTGAATACCCATTAATGGTGGTCGAACATTTCGTGACGGTGAATTTTGCTGAATAATTAATGGAGAAGAAGAAGAAGGTGGAGGAGGAGGTGACTAAATTTTTTTTAAAAGAAAATAAAAAACGTCTTAAATAACTTACAAGCAAAATAAAGCATTGGAATAGTGATTCGAGTACTTTCATATTTTTTCTTATGAACACAAATGAACTGATTTTTAATTGACACAACTTGTTATTATATACAACGAAAAAAAAAAAGACTCAGCGGGGATAGTCTATATAGCATCTTCTAATCAGTCGTATCAACATTAATTGTCATCGAAGCAAGACTTTTGACAAGTACTCATGAGAATAAGAAAAATAACATCGAATATCTAATTAAAATGAATTCATACCTCGAGCAAATAACGAAGAATACTCTTTCGAACATAATCAGGAATTCCATGAAGAAGACCAGACTCATGTGTTCGTGTTGATGATGGTTGAGGTTTTTTTTTAAAGAAATTTTTTCCTTGAAATAATTTTTTAAAACGTGATGATGGTTTAGTTGGTATTGATTTTGAATTTAGAATTGGATTCGATAGAATTTCATGTGAACGAAGCTTCATTGCCTAGAAACAAAAAACAAAATAAAATTATTAATATAGAATATGAATTCATTTCAAGTAATGAACATTTAACGAATGACCCGTGCTTCCGTTCGAACGTTAGCTTTTTTCTCCCGTTCTTTCATTAGCAATGCTGTGCTGTCTCATTTTTTTCTCTCTCAAATCTCCAACGTATCATTAACACAGTATTATACTGCCCATTGTATGATTGATTCATGTCGAGTGAGAGGGAACGAACACAGAAGAAGAAGAAAAAGAAAAAAAAACGAATCTGAATTTCATGCATGCAAAGCTAATTGTGATAACTAGAAAAAGAAAAGCTACGCCTTTCAAAAAAAGCTTTCAGCGGAAATTGTAAACTATGAATATCGATATAGATGTGTTGAAAATGTTTCAGAAAAATGAACTTGAATGTAAGGAGAAAAGAAAAAAAGTAAATATTCAAACATTTTTAAAGCAAAATCAATGATTGTTACTTACGATCAATCCTTGCATGAGTATAATCAAAATAAAAGAAACATCGAGTAGGTGTACGTGTATATATATATGATACGATCCAACTGTTGCCGCTTTTGTTTTTATTAACTGTCGCATGTGAGATGATGCATTTTGATAGTTATTCTCTCGGAATAGATCACAAAAAATGATGGGTCAAGTATTTGAACACTTGTGTTTGGCTTGGTGACAGCTTGTCTTGTTCTCTTCGTCTTTTTCTTTTAAGATTCCTTACACCTACTCTCCAATCTTGCTCAATCATGCACTTGAGTGATATATAGACAATGTGTCAAATGACAACTGTTGTTTTTGTCTGTACATCATCATCATCATCATGATCATCATCTTCTTCTTCTACTATGTTGATTTAACCGACTGATCACTTCCAAGTGCTACTCACATGCACACGTTCATAGTGTGAAAAGATATTGATCTAAACTTCGATTGCATCAAACGACAAAAGTATACACCAACGAATGTACGATTTTAGTATACTTCCTCAATATAACGTTTTTTTTTCTCTCCTTCGTTATCAGTTGTACAAATCGTTTTTTTGTACTTGTTCGATCAAAATAATGAAAGAAAAAGTGATTGATAATTGTATATGTCTCAATTTGTTTATCTATGTAGATCATTTAGAATTTAGAAGAAGAAGAATTGTTTAATTTTTGTTTGAATTATAACCTTTGAAAAATATATTAGCTATATAGATTAAACAACTTTATTTAAGACATTTCTTTGCTTGATTCAAAAGAGCAGTTACTACCGGCGAGTACTTGTTCGTTTCAAAATACATTTTTTGATAATGATGACCCTTCTCCTCCCACGATAATCCTAAATCCACATTAAGTATACGACTCAAGTTTGTTCGTTTATTGTGTCTTATGCCTGCCTTTTCTTTTTTTTTTATAGTTTCATTATACAAGAATGAAAATAAAATAATCAGACAGGTGGCAAATATGTTTCTATTAGTCACAAGATAGGATACTAAGTGGAATCGTTCTTTTTTTTTTAATTGTTTCTCTTCTGACTAATCTTCAATTGTCTTACATTCACGAAATTATTTACTTTGATTATTATAAAATTACGAATAGAACAAATCGAAAAATAAACATAGATTAATTTGTCAAAGGTTTATTTGAATTGATTGATTTTTTTTTCTCTTTTTTATAAATCAGATATCTTCGACAGATTGACAACCATACAGTGGTTTTATCTTACTTATTTGAAGTTGTCTTTTAGTTCCTATAAGTAACAGGTGGTCTCAATTGTGATGATCGATCAGTATCTAGCTATTCTTATTGGCTCGAAAAAGCAATGTTCACCAATCGGATGAATAGATCAAAAGAATATGAAATTCAATATTTGTTCGACACTCAATAATGAACATTGATTTAAATCATATCAACGTGATAACAATCGACACGTGACGTATTTTATGTTATACAATGCAAAAAAAAAACAAATTAATCATATTGGTTGCGATGGTAATATTGTTTTCGAATATTCATTACATTGTATATGTAGAAAACTTGATATTCATATCTCGATTTTTATCGAAATCGAAATCGCGAAAATTATAATGATATTTAAAATATTTTCATCAAAATATTATCCATCGAATGAAGATACGAAAACACGTAGTGAACTTATCTCACTTATGAATGAATCATTACCATTAGATAATCATCATGAACAATTAAGTTCAGTTCCGATTGTAAATAATGAAGATAGTTTAGTGAACGAACAAGATAAGCACGAGTAAATAATTTAAACCAAAGAATTCAAATATAAATGTTGAATTTCAGAACGGGAAATCTTCAAGTTTGTCGAATATGTTATTCAACAGGTGATCTACAATCATTGATTTCTCCTTGTCAATGTTCAGGAACAATGGGTATCCTTCATCAGAATTGTCTTGAACGATGGCTTGAAATATCTAATACAAATAAATGTGAAATATGTCAACATGAATTTGAAGTTGTACGATATCCAAAATCATTATTTTATGTGAATACACATTTGATGTTATATAAAGTTACGTTTGAATTTTTTTTAAATAGTTTCTAAGAAATCCATTGCAACCATCGGATATTCGTTATTTAATTAATGATATTATTTTGTTTATTTTTTTAACAACAATAATTAGTTGGTATGTATTTCAATTGGTAAATTTTTTTACAAAAAAGATTTCATTGTTTTTTAGTTCTGTAGGTTAATCATCATGAGTATATCAAAAATTCAAGCAAACAAACAATTTTTAGATGGTTTCTCATATTTTATTCTTCCATTTTCTGTATTTTTAATCTATATTGTTTGGTGTTGGGTATGACTGAGAGATTTTCTCGTTGTCTATAATGAAATCCGTTTTTGTTTAGGTGAGTTTTCGTTATCATGCTCAAGTAATTAAAGAATGGCGTTCCGTTAATCAATTGATTCGTGTAATTAATAAAAAAGACATTCAAATAAATCACAATCATCTGAATGATCATAATCTATTAGTAAGATCAGATATTGAGCAACAATATTCACTTAATTGTGATAATTCATATCATTCAACCAGTCAAAATCAAGAGAATATCTTACCGGAAATACATATCATCAAATAACAATTCAATAATTGATTCTAAGAAAAGCTTTATAGTCTATTGTTTTGTTTCTTTTTCCGGTCTATTTTCATAAATTATTACCGAAACGAAATTTGATAATATCTAAACCGAATTTTTTTTAATCATATCAACGGATATACTACGTATTTATATACATATAAATCATATGTCATTTGTTGATTATCCATGAAAAATCAAATCAAAATTGAAAGATTTACATTCTCTTCATCTGAGTTATACTCGATATTGAATTCTACAGAGTATTAGGTAATTACGACTTGTCTATTCAAAATATATCATTGTAAGAACGAATACCGTTGAGCATATTATTTACCTTTTTATTTTTGGATAATGGGCAACAATCATTGCCCAGTATTAAAGCATATTTATCAATAAAATTTAATCGTTATTAAAAGAAGAACTGATTCTTGATCACATAAATATAAATATGAATAAAACGACAATAGACAATATTAGAATAATCATTTTTTAAAAAACAAGCGAAAAAAATAATTTATAGGCGAACTTAAGAAATGTATGACCAACAAACGAAAGATTGCATATATATGAAGAAAAGAAAAAAAATGTCAAAAGAAAGAAAGAAAGAATCATTGATACATTCAATCAATGTTCCAAAGAAGAAGAAATAGAGAGAGAGTATCGAAAAACAAGCAAAATATATATAGATCATCGATGAACAAGAAACGTGTCACTTTTCTTGTACGTAGTTACAACAAAATATAAATACCTACATATGATGATCTACTTAAGAAATATTATATTCAACTAAAATTATCATCTCGGGGTAAGGCTGGTTCAAGATTAGGAATAATCGGTGATATACCGTTTTCTTCTTGATCATGATTCAGCACAAAGGATTCATGATGACGTTGAGGAGGAGCAGATTTCGGAATTAAATCCGACCGTGATCTTTGCGGCGGCACAGGTGCAAGTATAACAACCGAATTCTTTTTCTGCATATCGACAGTTGGAAGATTACCCACATCAATTCTACCCTTATAAATAATACCATCTTGTCCTTTAATATCAACTTCACTTCTATATAAAACAAAGCAAAACCAAACAAAAGAATAATATTATAAGTATTTTTTTTTAGGTTATTTCAAAATTAACCTCGATATCACTGTTTCTTCCGGAACCGTAGGTCTTGAAAAGAATGCGAAGAAAATCGATTATTATTATTGCAAGTTAGATTTTTTACTGTATTTTTATTTGTCGTTTAAATGGTAGTGTCATTGTGTGTGAACCACCACACTGCCGAACAGTAGCATAGACATCCGCTACACCGCCGCTCAAATCAGTACTAAACTGCTGACTACAATATTTTCGAAAAATATTCATTTAGAATATGTATATATATATATACACAAGTATTTGATATAATAAATTAACCTCTTTTGGTATTGGCGAATTTGGTCCAGTTCGTAGGTTGTGTATGGTCGGGGTGACTGGATGGGACGCATACCCTGATTTGCGGGAAGACTCGGTTGTTGACTGGAAACAAGACATAAAAAAATTTTAAAGATTAATAATTGAGTTTAGAAAAGAAAAATGTAGCAAATGACACGAACGGGTGTGGTTGAACATCGATAGGACGATCACAACTGATGCAATGAAAACGAATAAGCTGCTTTCGTAAACCGGCAGCCTCATCTTCGGACATGAGATGTACATGTTGTTGTTGAGTCTGTTGCTGCTCTTTCTTGATTATCACAAAACATAAAACAAACACAGACAACAATTAAAGAAAGGGAATCAATAAGAAAACAAAGGTAAGTAAATAACTATCTATCTGCATTTAGTAAATTATTGTTTTTTTTACATGGACAAATCACAGGGGTTTATTTGACAACAATAATTAATACATTTATATCTAAACTTACCGCCAATCTCTTCAATTTTTTCAATTGCTTATCTATATAATCACGTAATTCTTCAAGTTCTGATCGATCTAATTTTCCTTCGATATCACGATTCATTTTTTCTAAGTCTTGTTTTTGTGTATCATCCTGCAAAGCAAAGCAAAACAAACGAAAATCATTTTATGTTTTATGCTTTTCATTTTTGTTTTTTATATATCTATATCTTGAAACGTTACATGAACATTAAACTTTTGCATATAATCATTGAGATTTTGTGATAGTTCATTACAAGCAGCATTGAAATCTTTTTTCAAAACACGATTTTCAAGATCTCGCTTATCAGCTTTCTATAAAATCGAGAAAAAGAGCACAATTAATATTTATTGACAAATAAAATTCCTACTTTATCAAGTTCATTATTAACAGTATTTTTGTCAGCTTTTGATTGATCTAATTGTTCAATTAATTTTTTCAATGCCTATTCAAGAAATAGTCAATTTTGTCATAGCTAATCTCGTAGAACTATACAATTTACTTCAATATCTTGAGCAGATAAATTTCCTTTATTTATTAAATCTTGAACGAGTTGCTTGAGACGATCAAGATCTTCACGTAGACGGTGTAAAGCTGTTCGAAAATCTGATAAATCGCCGGAATGATCTGTACGCTGTTTGCGTAAAAATCATAGGTTTATTTGAATATATGAACAATACAGTATTAAATACCTGCGAAGGTACAGGTACAGGACCAGAAGAATTCTATAAGAAAAATTATGAATGATTATAAATTTTTACATTAAATTATTCGTTTAAAAATAAAATTGATCGATCGATATTGATTGTTCAATTTTTCAATTTCCTTTCATCTTCTTGTTTTTTCTTTCTAATAAAAACTTTGCTGCACTTGTCTGAAGAGCATTTAAAACTAAATGTATATATTTAGATAAAGAATATCTAGCACAAATGTCGATCATTTATAGCATAGCATAATTCTCACGTAGCAGAAATGACAACCGAGTTTTTTTTCTCCTGAAGAGTCAATGTTTGACATCAACTAAGAAATGTAAGACCATCTGTTATACCTTTCTTATCTGGACTTGTCGCTATATTTATTATTGGTTCAACTAATTTACATGACGACTATGATGATAAAGCTGTTTTCTTCATGCTTTTTATGCTATCTTTCTCTTTTTCTCGCTTAACATGCTAATACTATGTGCTCATTTTTATTTCTCTCTCTCTCTCTCTCTCTCTCCCTCTTCTCATTTTATTCAAGTCACATTCACTTCTGTTGTTACTAGATCATCATACACACGTACGCACTATCACAAAAGGTGTATATTCTTGTCGTGAAGACCAGCATGATTCGTTGTTTCATGTAATTCGTATTATGCTGTGATTTCACGATATGATATTCACACGACAACTACCATTACATAGTTTTTCTTTCTTCACAAGTACTCTTTTGTAAGATAGACATTGAAAAGAGACCTTGGCGATGTTTTTTTTTTGTTCATTTCTCTTCACTTACGTGAAAAGGAACAATTTAATACTGCATTATGAAGTAATACTTTTGATTTCTAGATTCAATCAATCGGTCGAATATAAAGAAAATAAAAAAATATGATTCAAGTATGTCTATAGAATCCTATGCATTAGTAGAAAGAGAAATACTTGTATGAACGAATTTAAATAGTATTTAAAAAGACAAAAAAAGAAGGAAACATGGTTTTCTTTGTGGTTTATTCATGTTCAAATAGGATTTACTTACATTCTGTCGTTTTGATAATCCATCATTAAAATCACGTTCCAGTGCAGCAAGACGATCAAATAAATCATCATGTTGATTTTTGAATGCATCGAATTCATCGCGATTCAGCTTTTTACGCTAAATAATGAATTTATTTGATAAAAGCATATAAATGTATGGTTCTCTTTTTTTTTGCCATGAATTTATTTACTTCAAGGGCTTCAACTAATGCTTTTAATTGTTCGTGTCGACTATTTAAGGTTCCTAACTGTTGTAACAAATCTGAAAGACCGTCTGATGGTTGACCACTATTTTCTTGTAAAGTTGATCGTTTTTCTTCTACAGGTGTATCCTATTGAATTGAGATATAGAAGAAGAAAAAAAAGTCATATTAAAGAATACTCATATCCTTTATTTTTATTATTATTATAAACCTTTCGTTTGGCTGACTAGAAAAAATAAATAAATAAATAGAATAAAATTTTTTAATTGAATAATTAAATACATACTGTTTGACTTTGACGTTCAACAACTTGTACGGGTCGTCGATTGTCTCGTGCGGACGCCAAGGCAGCTGCTGCATCATTTGAAGACCTTTCTATGGATTCTCGAATACCTTTAAGTGCATCTTCTAATCGATCCCACGTAACAAAACCACTTAAATCAGGCATAGGTGCAGTATCCGCATTTGCATTTGATAAGTCATCAAGACGATCTCGCAATGATGCCTTCATAGCAGATCAGTTTATAATATAAAATTTTAAATGGAATTACTTACAAGTAAATTTTGTAGATTACGAATTTTTTCATCTAAATTTTCGACATCAGATTTTTTAGCCTAAAGAAGCAACGAAACATGTAAAATTAAAAGAATGCAAATTGAAGTACCCAATCGTGTTTTTCTTTATTTAAAGTATCCATAATTTTTTTCAAATCATCTTGTTGCTTTTTGAGTTCATCTGTTGCTTGTTTTATTGTTTCATGTGATTCTTTCAAATCATTCATATCCGATATAAGATCTTGAAGTAAGGAGGCAAGCTGAAAATTAAAGTTCACAATAAAAACAATCATATTGGTTTGAAAGAATTTATACTCTTGTTATGCCATTTTCAGCTGATTCAAGACGTTTTTCTAATTGAGTATATTGCCATATTTCAAGTATAGGACCACGATGATTCGTTGTTTTCAAAGAGTTCGTATCATCACTTTTACTTTTTGATATTTGTTTAGCTCGATCGATTAATTCGGAATTTGATGGTATTTGATCGAATGCATTTAGTTGGGATTCGAAACGATTTACTTTTTCTTCTAATGTAGTAAGACGATCTGAACTTCGATCACGAGTTTTTCGCCGTAATTTCTGTTTAATTTCATTATTTGAATCGTCATTTTCATCGAGTTGACTTGTTGTTTCATCTTGATCAAATTTCACATTAGGTTTTGTTGGCTTTGATGATAACGATGATGATGCTAATAAAGCTTCTTTTATTGTACGTTCATCATGATCAGACATTGTTGGTTTATGATTGAATAGATTCATTGCTTTAAGCATTTGTAAAAGAAGAGTTTTTAAAACATTAAAATTTACAGCACCTGCCTCAGGATCACCCAAAGAAAGATGAACTAGTTGTTCAAGTGAAAGTATATCAGCCATCTGAAATTAGAAAATTAAAATATTTATCGGTTTTTTCTTCAATGTTTGTTTTTGATTTAACAAAAATTAAACGATGAATAAGTGAGTCATTCATGGTCGATCGAATATTTTATCGAATAGACGGTGTACCTACTCGTCGTTTGCTGTTTTGCCTGTGAACAATTTAGACTTTTATTGTGTCTGTTCTATTTTATCATTACTATCCGAGCAAACACACGCACACACATAACTAAATCAAATCACTCATTGCTGTGTGCAGACGCACGTCGATTCTTGAAATAGAAATAATTTTTTTTCAATAAGGTTTCTAATGATGCAGACCAAATGAAACAAACATTAACAGCGGAGAGTTGGTAGAAGAAATGGAAGAGCTCACTCTTACACTTTCTCGACCACCTCTTCGTTTCATTTTTTTTTATTGTTGTCGACGTCGCTCGTCTAACAAAAACCAAGCTTTTTGTCAGTTTTTTTCTTCTCTCTCTTCTTCTTCTCTTTTTGGCTTACTGTTGTTACCTTTCCGAACGATACATACTCTATACTATAAACGTTGTTCTTTTCTTTCCTTTTACAGTCAATTCAGTATTATTTTACTTCGAAGAAAAGAACAAAAAAGTAATCAACATCATAATATTGGTTTGTTTTGTAACAAGAGATTTTCTTTCATTCTTTCTTCTAAGCAACCATTTGCTTTTTCTTTTTCCATGGTTTAGTCTCTATGAACAAAAGTCAACAGATAAAATCTGTTTTATCAACTGGCGCCATCATTCAACTTGATTCAAAACTAAGTTCTTTTAAAAGTTTAGATATTTGAACAGTTTTTTTTAAATTTTATATAGGGTTGTATGTAAATATATGACGACTTTTATGCTTGTAAAGAAAAAGCAAATCTATTATTTTATCATATTGTATTTCTAAGGTAAATAGTCGCAGCACGCAATTTATATCTTGAAGCAATAAAGAGTTGCATTTGTCGTAAATAAGAAGATTTCCATGATTTTGCCTTTCACTTTGACAGTTACTATGTCTCGTGATAGGAAAAAGCCTTGATTGCAATGTGCTGTAGGTTTTACAGGAAAAGTAATAACCTTTGTCTTCTATGTATCATTGAAAAAGTGATTATTTATCTTGCATGTGTAAGTGAATGTGGAGACGAGAATTCAATGTTTGCATTGAAAATTTCAGCATTCGTGAAAACATCATACTTTACGATTCACTTCAATTTCAATCATGTTGTGCTTCGTCTTCTCATAGTGTAGCGACAAAAATAAATTATAGAAAGGCTAGATCTTTCTTCTGGCTATGTTGGTAAACAAAATGAAGAGCTGCTCATAGCTCGGTTATATAGATCTCAAGTTTTTGTTATTCAGATAAACTCAAGTGTTGATATAGAGGGTTGAGCCAGCCAACCGATTAATGCACAAATTTTATCTTATGTTATTTTTTCGTTTCTTTCATTGAATGAATAGTGAATGCATTATATATTCCAATTTCATCATTCGATTATATATAATGGAAAATAAATTTAAAAATTGTTTTGATTTAGTAGATTCCATTTTCAATTGTAAAAATAGTTTTACTTTTTACTCAAACACACTCAAGTCCTCCACATATATGCAGATATATAAAATAAAATTTACTGCTTCATTTCTTAGATATCTTTTTAATATATTGTTTTTCTTAATAATAATAATAATAATAATAATAATCACAATACACACGCACACTTTCTTCTATTAATGAATGAATGAGCGAATGATGAAATACACAAAACAAAGTGAGACTATATGTCACACAAGCAAGACGAAACAATCAAAAAACGAAGTCTTTCATTTTGATGCATCGCACAGGTTTACTGAATTAATCTTCTACCTCCACTTGAATACTTAAGAAAAAGAAAAACAGAAAATAAATGTTGACAATCTTTTTCTCTCACTCTCTCTCATCTACTTACTTTGTATGACGATCATTGATATGATTATGATTAATACCGTTTGATGCTGTTGCTTGGTGACGTTCACTACTTGGAGTGCGTGACATTTGTTTTCTAAAATGTTACTTGTTTTCAATCAAACTAATTCAAACAGATCATTGGCTAGATTCACTACTCATTGATTGTTTTGATGAAAAGAAATCATTTTGACAATCAGGACATTATTCAACGAACAAAAAAAATAAAATAAAGCGACAAGACTGTTCAAGTTTTTACTGTAAATATTGACTACATCTCACGAGGGAACATTCCCAAGTGTCACATCGATTTTGGGTTCGGACTCTGCGCATAAGGTAGATCCCAGTGAGGTATGAAAAAATTCAAAAGGATAAGTGCCCTTAGACCTTCTGTCCAGAGTTATAGGCATTTTACTGGAATTTTAGCCTCTGGCATGGTGCATACCAACAAATCGAATGACCGTATTTCGACCTGAGATTGTGCCCACAGATAGGTCTATTTATGAATAGGATGCCCTGAAAATTTCAGTTCAAAAGAATGTTTCATTTCCGAGATTTTAAAGTCCCAAAAACGGAAAATTCTAGCATTCTTCGTGGGATATGAGTGATTTTTGGGACTTTAAAATCTCGGAAATGAAACATTCTTTTGAACTGAAATTTTCAGGGCATCCTACTCATAAATAGACCTATCTGTGGGAAAAATCTCAGATCGAAATACGGTCATTCGATTTGTTGATATGCACCATGCCAGAGGCTAAAATTCAAGTAAAATACCTATAACTCTGGACAGAAGGTCTAAGGGCACTTATCCTTTTGAAGTTTTTCATACCTCACTGGGATCTACCTTATGCACAGAGTCCGAACCCAAAATCGATGTGACACTTGGGAATGTTCCCTCGTCAGTTCAGCAGGTTTTGAATGTAGCAGAAAATCTTTATCCTACGGTGAAAACAATTGGATTAAACATTTATCAATCATTGATTTATATTTTCTATATCTCGAAGTTAGAAATTCTACATGTACTGTTATATGACTATGTTAGTAATCAGATGAATGAATGTCAAATTTTCGAATTGAAAAATTTATAATATTATTTTGTCAATAAGTTGCTTGTCACAGTTACTTATGATTTTTCTTCATCGTAATAATCAATGAAGTATGAATCGTGTACTTTGGATAAAAGAACTTGAATAGAAAATTATTTTACCCATTCTTTTGATACGACGAACGATTATCATCACTAGCTGAATTTGATTCTGATCGACGACGATGACGACGTTCATCTTCTCGTTTCGATGTTTTTGGATGTTTTTCACGGCGAGTATCTTTTATTGAAATTTTATTTTATTTTATTTAGTTGATTAGAATATAAGCCTACCTCTAGGTGATGGTGATCGTGTTCTTGATTGAGATCTTGATCGAGAACTTGGACTTCGTCTTCGATAGCTACCACCTGATCGTCGATAATCTGGACTACGCGATCGACTTCTACAATGAAAAGAAAAGTTCATTAGAAAATTCGTTTTGCTAAGCGCTGTTTTCTTCTACTGAGTTAAACGCTAAGTACGACAAGACAGAAGATATTTAACCAGAGGCATTCATTCGGTTACCTTTATCAGTATTTTCTAATAAAATGTATGTATTCTAATAACATACCTTCATCTTTACTGTTTCTCTGCCAAAGAGTATGACTAAGTAAATATGTTCGATCCATCCAATAGATACGGAATATTACAGATGCACGCAAATAGAATACAAAGAGAAGAATACACAAGGAAAACAAGATTCGAGCACAAAAGCCAAATGATTTCATTTTCTTAATACTGCAACTGCTAATAAGTCTCCAACCAAATCATTCATAGTAACCATTCATCATCAACAGCTAGAAATATAATCAAATTGCATATCTACAGAATATAAAACGTATCGAACACTTTGATATCTCTTAGAATTCTCCTTTAGAAAATCTTTATACTAGTAAAGAATAGATCCAAATTCATATTCAAAAGATTCTTTTTTCTCACAACTCAATTACCTTGAATAACGACGTTTACTATAGCGATCATCGTCACGACGACTACCATATGAGTCTCGATAATTTCGACGATGTGAAGGTGATGGTGAACCTAGGAAAAAGAAAGATTTCATAGAAAAAAAGCAAATTCTATTCAACATACGATAGCGTAGTGAATGAAGTGGTCTTCCACCATAGTTTCTTGCACGAGCCCAACTTAAACCAATTCTTGAACCACCAATAAGTCTATAAAAAACAATTAATATCTATTCGATATACATATTTATAAATCATCATAATCTATCGACTTTTTCTCGAAGTAGAAAGTCATCGCCGCCTATTCTGAAAAAGTTTACTTACTTTCCGTCAAGCTCTTTCAATGCTTTTTCACCATCAGCTCGATGACGAAAATTAATAAATGAAAAACACGGTGGATTTGAAGCGACCCAAACTTCATTCAATGGTCCATAAGGTCGGAAGAGTTTTTCTATTTCATGTCGACTTACACCGATTGCTAAATCAGATAAATGCAAACGATAACCGCCTTCGCCATTCTAAAACTAGAAGTAAATTTTCTTTTCCATCATAAAACCAAATCACCTACCCAATCTCGTGCTTTGGCTGCTCGACCAGAACTCGTTGATGAAAGTGATCCTGAACGTGAACGTGTACGAGAACGTGAGGACGATCTTGAATATGAACGATCTCGACTACGACCCATTATTTGCTTTTTGAAAAAGAAAAAACGAACCAAATAATTAATCTAGAACAACCAACAGAGACTAGTCAAATTTGATACAATCAATACACAACAACAATCAAAGAAAAAACATATTTTTCTTTGTATTTTTTCATACGAGTAAACAAAAATGACAAAAAAAAGTTGATGATGAAATCGCTTAGTCCTGTATACACATTTTTCAAAAACAAAAATATTTGTTTTAATCAGATCGATCATCATTGTCAGCATATCTAAAAATATTAAACAGGAGAAATATATAAATTAAAGAATATAAAATTCAAATGATTTATACCTATGCACAACATTAACTGGCTGTTGCTGTTGAGGTGAACGATCTCTTGATGATGGTCGATTACGACGAGGCCTTCAAAATATTATTCAAATTTTTCATTTAGAAAAATCGTATTATTTTACTTTGGTGATGATGATTTTGATCTCGATTTAGGACGATAATCCCGTTTATTGTATTGTACTGGACTACGTGATCGAGAATGACGTCGTCGTCGATCATAACTTCTATTTCAATTACAAACAAAGAAATATATTTAAATGAATCTACTTCAAATTTCACCTATCATCTTGTCTTGGCGAATAACGACGGCGATTTCTAGAAGAATCATAATCTCCACCGCGAGAGTAACGGTCGCCACCACCACCACCATTAAAGGAACCGCCTCGGCGTCCACCAACAGTACGTTTACGAGCGAATGAAATACCAACACGTGAATTATCAATCATCCTAGATAACAGACAATATTACAAATAGATTTCTATTGAAATACATAGAAGAGACACAATCAAGCTTACTTTCCATCTAAAGCTTGAACTGCATCTTCGGCATCAGCACGATGTTTAAAATTAACAAATGCAAAACAAGGAGGATTTGTTGCCATCCAAACCTAAATTATTTATAATAATGCAAAACTATTCTATTCATGTTTGTTTTCTAAAGAACTCACTTCGTTGATTTTGCCATGTTTGGAAAATATTTTTTCAATATCACGTCGAGATGTACGTGGATTTAATGGAGATACATGCAAGCGATAACCTGATTCACCGTCCCATTTTGGTGCTTGCGCTGCACGACCACTATTAAAAAATAAAAAATTCACTTAACAGATAATAAAAAAAGCGACGACAATGTCTTACGATGATGTTGATGATAATGAACGCGATCTTGATTTTGATCTCGATTTCGAGCGTGATTTCGAATCTGCTGCTCTATCTTGACTTCGCTTGCGACTTTGACTCATCTTTTCTTTTCTAATGAATTTCGAGAGATTGTTTATCTGAAACAAAAGAAAAGGAAACGGAAACAATCACACAGCATGAATAAAAATGTCACGGGTAATTTTTCAAATTTGATTTCATTGATGAATATTTTCTTGCTTTTGTCAGTATAATAAAATTGATTCATGAAGAAAAAATAAAAAATGTGTGCAATTAATATAAAAACTGAAGAGAAAATTGAATGGAGGTAATCATAGTTATTTTTTTTTTATAAAATATGGATTTTGCATCTGATTGGTGCAAAAACTAGCAAACATATATGCACAGTGATTGTGCTCTGCTCTGCGTACATCGTATGTGGTTCATTGGTTCATTTGTGAAGACCACAGATAGGTATATTTAAAATATATTCATCCATTATCAGTGACATCTTGCATATTTAATTGAGATAATTATTTTGAAGAATATCGAATCTACAGTATTCTTAAGCTGTAAGTTTTACATGACTATGAACATCAATCAGGATTGAATAGAATAATGTTGAAGTTCGCTAGTTTTCGTAGTTTCGTTATGTTTGACTTTTATCATGACTACTTTTGATTTTATTATATTCTATTGGAAATCTTTTCACACGTAGAGTTACTGCTAATACCAAAGCACAAGTTAGTTACTCTAGTGTCAATAATGAGTACGTATTAGGATTGATAATTAATACCAATGCTTTTAGCATTAGCATTTTTCTTAAAAATTGAATGCTAACATAGCTTCCAATAAGAAACATTTTTTTCGAAGTGTATCTGATGTTAGAAAACAAATTATTATGTAATATACTTCTGATACGAGTAAATGTTTGAAATGAATTTGTTCTATTATTTTCTTAAAATTTGATTGTAGCAAGTATTGGTTGTCCATTTCTATTTCTATACTGTACTATTAGCGATGTAAAGTTTCGCACAAAATAGAGCTACTGAAAATAATTTACATTTTACTTCTATGAAGAAGAAAGGCTGAATGGCTTCATATGCATGTCTTCATGAATTATTAAAACTGAACCAAACCACAAGACTTTGTTTTACTGTTACAACACTAGTAAGAACGTTTAGTGTCCATGTAGGCAGTGATTTTCATGTGCGATGTGCATAAAAACGTTGTTAAAGAACACATTGATTTTATTGACTGTGTACGATCTGTTAATGAATTACAGAAATTTTCAGCAACAGAAAATTCTTTTCTGTACTATTTTACGAAACATGGTCATAGTTATAGTTCGGAAACATGTATGATTAATTTAGTAAACATTTTAATTGAATCATCTTCAGTAGTTCTGATGTCTTCGTCATGCGTTTAACCGAATTCGAGAACTATTACCCCAAATGCCTGCGCTCGAATTGTTACATTTAAAATAATTGATAAAATTTCCGAATAACGTTTTTCTTCTAGGATATTTGATGTCTGTGTAGAAAAAAGAAATTTATATTTTGCATTAAATTAAATTTACATTACTATGAAGTGCTATTGATTTTATTGAAGATTCACGTAAAACAGCATTTGTTATATGTATAAATTAGATATATTTAATTCAATAACTACTTGTAATAGGATAATTCTCATGTCAAATTTCGAGACTTAAATTTGGTATTCAAATGATTTGTTGTCGATTAACTTTTACATTTTCCAAAGACAGTCAAATGCATCTAACAATGAAAAGTATACGATGACTGTACAGAACAGTATTAGAAGGTGTATAGTATATTTAAAAGACCTAATTTAGAAAACAAATTAGTACAATCTGTACGAATTTCATGTTTTATTGCAATATATCAATACTTATTCGCTGAGTTGATTAACTTCAATCTCTCGCTTAATTAAAAAACGATGAACCATTGAAACTTTATTTTACAGATCCACAAATAGAAATAGAAAATTCTCACTAGAACAATAACGCACTTATAATGCATCTTATGAGATTAAGTATATGTACGATAATATGAAAAAAAAAAAGTTTGAATAGGTGAAAATTGTTTATAATGCAGAATAAACAGGTGTTGATCATCGTGTAATGCGCTGCGACATTAAAGACAATGATTTATTATATGAATACCAAGATGAAAATGAATACATTCGGTCTGATCAAGTATCTTCACATTGGTTAGCCGTAATGAGACATAAAATCTGAATTTGATAATTACTCATGTTTTGTCTATTTCATACAAGGGTGCATCTGTGTTGAACCGAAATCGATTATATGTACCACCAATGGTCTGTGATTATATAAATGTATAAGAGATTGAATTTATTAAAGTTGAATTGAAAATACGAAGAAAAATATAATATTCCCTCTACGCACTTTTATGTACTTTATTTTTAGATTTCAATCAGATTTGTTGAAAAAGAAACAGTATCAACAGAAAACTTTGATTAAAAGAAAGTATTCGTTTTAAATAAACTTCAGTTTTTTAACACAAGTCTTTTTAGCTGTATATATTCTTGCTTACTTTGTGAGTTATAACTATTTACTAGTCATCAGCTGCACACGAATGAATGACAGTCAATATAAAAACAAAAACTTAAATTTTGGAATTGAAAGCGTATATAATATTTTTGCTGAATTTAAGAAAAAGTATCAGATTTCTAACTTTTGGATCCAGATATTTTGTTTCTAATTTTTTCTACTTTTATATCGGAATTTAATAGGGTCACACAAGAAATGCAATAGTGACGATCACCATTCTTATCGGTATAAATCGGTATGAACAACATCGAGTCGTAAAAATCAATATTCCATTAAGTCAGTAATTCGTGATGATTTAACGTTGCCGTTGTAACTCTACTTCATACTAATAAAACCATACCCATACAATCCTCACCTTAGTTTCAATTCTGTTTTACGTCAAACGAATAGTCGTTTGTAAAAAACAATTCTGGTGTTTTTTCCTATTTTATATTTTTCGCTCGTATGGCTCTATCCCTGTACATATCTTCTGTGAATTGTACAACGATTTCATCGAAGAGACGCTGTTATTAAGCTACACAAGTACCTACTAAGAGTCTTGAGCTAGCTTAAAGTGTTTCACATTTCGCTTAACAATCCCACACACTACCATATATACATACACACGAACATTTCATAAATTCTATTTTGCTTAAAGTGATTAGCCCTCCGTAATGAAAAATCCTTTTGCGTTGGTCATTTTTGCATTTCTTTCATTCATAGATTTTATTCAGGTGTAGCTTGCCTGCCGATTGTTATAGCTTCAATCAAATAAGAGGAAAAGAAATCAAAAATAAAATAGCAACACAACTAACACAACGTTCATTTGCAATTTTATTGCTCCTTTGACAGGTAGGTAATGATTAGGAGTATCCGCTTAGCATTAGTATTTTAAAAAGTTTAATGAATTCGCATTAGAGTTAAAAAAATAATTTAATGTTTTTGTATTAGCATTGAATTAAAACTAGCACTAAATAATACAATACTAATGCTAAGTCGATACCCCTAGTATATGATGACATCAGCTCGGTATTTTGTTTGGCTTGTTTTTTGTTTTCCATGAATTTTGAAGTTTAAATCGGTAGTTGCTACTTATGCAGAATATATGAATTGAATTGAATATGGAAACAGAACTAGTAGAAAGATATGCACAGTAACCTAAACGATTATGCGTTGTCTACTTTATCATGTTCTCGACCAAAGAACTTTCATGTTACTGTTTTTATATCTGTACTATCTATTTGATATTTTCCTTTTTTACAATTTTACTAATTCTTTTGTGAAGATGACTCACTTTCACACTTTGAATCTCACTCTTAAAGTAAGAGCGCTAACTTATTCAACTTAGTTTTCGATTCTATTTTGCCTATATTAGGTAGTTGTTTGTGGGAGAAAATTCTGTTATTCTTTTTTCGTTCTGCTATGTGCTATCCCTTTGTGGTTTTCTTTCCACTGATGCTTGACTGCCGACTGTTGTAAATTGAATCAAACATGAAGGAAAGAAATTTAAAAAAAACGTAGTAGAACGACAATACCCCATCTATTTGCAGTTTCATTGTTGTTTTTACACAAATAGGTGATGTTGACTTCGGCTTGCTGTTTTTGTTACTGTATTTCATGAATTTTGTAGTTTAAGCCGACGATCGTTGCTTATGCAGAATACATGAATTCAATTGAATATGTAGAGAAAAAATAGAAACCCACACATAGTAACATACACAATTATTCATTGTCTATTTTATCATATTTTACATGAAAAATCCTTTTTAGTCACAAATTTCGCCCACACCCTCAGTGTTGTACTTTTTGCACGAGTACCGGATTATATCCTATTGATAAAATCTCAGAAAAAGATTTTCACCAAGTATTTACAAGGATTTTCAGGGGGTTCATGATTTTCGACATTTTAGCACATTACCAAAGATACAAATGATGCGAAAGACATAGTTTTGACTATAATAGTAGCCTATATACATTCAAGTTCAATCAAAAATTATGAGACTGGTAGGCGATGATATCGCTTGGAGAGCGTACGCAAATTTTGATGTAAAAATACATTCTGCACAAGACTGCTGATCAGAGCGATGCTTCTCTTTCTACGTTGAAAGAAAAAATGACATTACTGCATGCAGAGAAAACACCTTTTTTTAAAGATTCAATAGAGCAGTAGACAACCTGAGATCTACTGCTAAGGTATCCAATTAAAAAATAACTAGAGAATCATCACAAACACAAATTTGATTACATTTCTTTAGCTTGGACGTAAATATTCGCGAAATAATTGTGTGCAAGTCCATATACTATTTGTTACATTCATTATTCGTATTATCAGTATGGGGTAACGAGGGGGAGGGGCTCAGGCCCCCTAGCCCTGCCCCCCCCCCTCTACAATTTTTTTCTGGTGATGTCCCTAATTATCAGTCAACTAAAACAGTCATCACTGTATATAGGGTCATAAACCAGCCTAGTATTTATTTTTTGTTTGTTTTCCCAACAGCAAAAATCAATTGGTACAAACGTTTTGTGAAAGCAAACCGATTTTTCAATTTAATCAGAGTTTGAGAAAAGGTAAAATTTGTTAAATAATAGCGTCTCAGGCGAGATAGATAAATCATATCTATCTCACGAGAATTTATGAACAACACGGTATAAGTGAGGAAGAACACCATTAGACATTACGGTTGGCCTAAGACAAAACCAGTAAGTTGATCCGCAGCTCATATGGCTCGATATATGATAATTTCAGCTCAGTCCATTCAGCTAAGTCAAAATTTTTCCAATATTTCTAAGCCTATTGTAGGGGACAACTGAGTATATTGAAGTGGGATGAATGTAGAGATAGAAAATTTTTGCCGAAATTTCCGATGCGACAAACTGTTCGAATAGTTCAGTTGAGATCACTGAGTTACCAGGGCCATCACTACCAAGAAGGATAGCCGTAGAACTTCAAGTGCTTCATAGTGGGAACACCCATAAAACATCAAATCTACATGATAGTGGTAAGCGGTAACATTCGAGGACTACCTGATAGAGTCCTGCGGGAACGACTTTTTCCCGATTTTCCCCACCCCGTTTCCCGTGGGGACTTCCGGAACGTGAACAACATAAAAATTGACATTTGCCGAAAAATTTTCTCATATTTCTATATGAATTTAAATACATTTATGTTTATATAGCAATCTTTTGTTTTCAATAACTTTTTTGATATATAATCAATAGAAAAATTAGAAATATCTCTCAAGAAAAACTCATGACTCTAGTCCCATTCTCACTTGTCCATTTCAGTGCCGTTCTACATTGTAAACATGCTATATAATCATGAGCTTTATTGTTATGATAAATCTGGGAATAGTTTGTCCGAAATTCGCTTCTAGCTGTTGCTGGTTTTATAAATAAAATTGATGGATCATTTAATGTTACTAAAGCTTGCATTTCAGTTTTGGATAACGTTGATTTAATAGGTTCTGCTGAAGACATTCACGAAATGTGATATAGACAAGAATCGCTAAATAAAAAAAGATTATATTAACAATAAGAAACCTCAGTTGCGTGATTAATCAAGTGAATCTCCAATCGAAAATTTATTATGAATTCATCCCATAATGCATTGTAAAACGTGTGATATCGCGATGAGATAGTGTGACATAGAAATAGATATTTTAGTTACACACGATGTAGTAGTAATAGAAATTATAAAAGCACTACGGGAATGGGAACAAAAGAAAATTACCGCGAACGGGGATTCGGGGAAACCGGATCAATAAAAGCTGTTTTCGCAGGACTCTACGACCTGAACAGTGTAAAATCTGCCAATGCACTAATTAGTTTATATTAAATTGAAACTTTTGAAAACAGTAGCTATAGAAATGAGCTCAAACATGACTATAATAGTTTGATCCGTTACTCTGATCGAGTGGTTACCAATGAAAAATTATCATTTTAACCTAATAATCAGCACTGAAGCTCTTTCTCTCTCTATTCAAGGTAAAGTAAAGTTGTAGTGTGTATTCCTGAATATCTAACTTTTCCCCATCTCATTTTAACTGGCAAGCAATATGTGAGCACAGAAAATCTATTCCGTCGTTGCCAAACATGCATTTAGCTCTTCAAAGCACTATGTTGGGTTTTGAAATGATTTTTCCTTAAATTTATTTCCTAGTACAAATGTATCCTATCATGAGATTGAACCAACTAGTCGTATACTTACATTCTGTGACACTGATTTTCTTTTGTTCAAACATTATGGTGCGCTATTAATTCATGAGTAAAGCCGTTGTCCAAAGATGTAACCAATGTCTGTCACTCGTTGAAACTGTTTACCTATTCTAAGTCTTCAATTCGTAGCACCAGCGTTGACTTTCCATTACTTATTACTAGTGTTCATAAAATAGCTATTCCTTCACGAAATAATAGAATTCAGCAACATGCTGATAAACTATGAAAATAATAAAATTCTGAAAAAACTGATTGTAGTTTTATATTCGTATAACCTATTTCGACAATAACGATGTTGCATTGATGTTACAGAAAAAAATTAGTAAAGTGGCGTTAATAGTATTTATTTGTTCATCTGACTCGTTCTTTGAAACAAATATCTTTTTCAATTTATTACCAGTATTTACTAAACATAATTATGAATATTTGAATATTATTTAGAATACTAAACTTTTCCTCACTCGATATTGATATGGATCGTCATTGCAGTGGTCGTCTTTGTAACAAATGCGGCAAATGTTGCGATTGGGTTTACTCTTGTTATGATAAAGGCGATGGCCAATGGATCCGTAATTGGAAGAACTGGAATCTAGAAGATTGGGAGCGTTGGGAGAATCATCGTTTGTGGAATAATTTCCAACGGCGTGATAATGCAAAATGTCGTTATAGTGCTGTTGATCCTCATTGCCATTATACTGGTCTTATGTATCGTGATATTGGCTGTGCTACATGCTTGTGCGATACAATTTTCGAAGCAAAATGGCGCAACAATACTGCTACATCTTCAACACGCATTAATGTGTATTCAAATTACTGAACATTTACTTAATAGAAAGCGTTTTAGAGCGATTCTATCAAGATTTGAACTTTATCAGAACTTTATCCATAATATTTTGTATCCACCCATGAACTAATAATCATTCTTTGTAAAACTCTTCCATCTACACCTATCCCCATGTTACAAAATAAAATATATCAAACATGCTATGTTTGTTTTTAAGTTGTCATTGACACCATAAGCGATCACCGAATGTTGAGAACGTATGTAAGCGCACAAAACGGAAACAGACGATGACGGCTGAGGTTGTTACGATGAATGTTCCTCTAGTTAATTATAGTTGGTCCGCTCACTCAACCAAACAGGCAATAACAACATGAACGTTTTTGGCATTGCACATACTTTCGATTTACTGTTAGATTCATTCTACATGAATACAAATTAGTTCTATGAGGACAAGCAACACATTGACACAATCATAGTAGACATGAGACAGCAATGTAAATCTCTGGTAACTTATTCTTCGATGTTTGTTTTCG